>JAODXP020000025.1:2438154-2488441 GCA_027497455.2 Sardinella longiceps
ACACTAGCGGCTGGTCGTCTTTCTCAAGGGCATGCTGTCTTTTGCCCTCTTCATTCCAACATCTGGTTTTATTCCCCTCGCTCAGGATGTCTATGTGCTGATGGAAGAGTGCACTTCAGTACGTCAGCCTCACACTCCACTCACGTTAGGAGAGCCATAATGCTCACTAGTGCTGGCCGAATAGGCTAATTACTCACACACACACACACACACACACACACACACACACACACACACACACACACACACACACACACACACACACACACACACATTTTTTCTTTTGCTGAAAAGATGACGCCTAGTGTCTGTTGGAGTACTCTATACAAAGACACAGGGGTTTGAGACTGAGGGCCTTTTAAAGGTCTAAGAGTAGCCCTTCTTATCTCCGACTGGAGTGTGTGTGTCCGCTGCATGCAAGGTTGTATCGCTCATCTAACATTATGGCAGCACTATCAGATGGTTATGTGAGCAGGCCACTTAACAAAAGCCTGCAATCCTGACCAAGTGGCCAATTAATATTTCATTCCATGTTGCGGAAAGGACGCCAGTCTGTCTAGATGTCTTATCTTTTTTTGCTCCTCTTAGAGAGGCTGTGGTGAAGGAGAGAGCAGCTTCACTGTGGAGCTGTGGGCTGGAGATGAGTCTGTGTGTTGTGTTGTGTTGTGTGGTGTTGTGTGGTGTCCAGTTAAGGCCAGTTCTGTGCCCCCCTAAGGCTCATCAGCAGACGTCCAGAGATGGCAGAAAGGTCAAAGCACAAGGTCATCTGGCTGGCCGCTGCCCCTGAGGCAGGTGTGGGCCGCTGCTCATGGGCCCATGGGTGGCCCAGCACCCACTGCCTCCCAGCAGTCCTGTGGCTGTTGCTGGCCCGGCGCCAGTCTCTTTGGCTGTCAGATGATCCAAGAGAACAGCCTTGAGCTGGGAGCCTGGAGCCGGCATGTCTGTCTGTTTGCTCAGGATGCTGGAGGCACTGTTGTAGGGTGGCTGCTAGCGTTCCTTTTGGATGGCGGAACATTGGTGGAACATTCCCATTCATTTCATTTCATTTGTCCTCTCTAAAGCTTTAGACAAGCTCCATTGGTTCTACCTAGGGATGGATTGTAATTCCTACAATTACTGACGGGGTCCTTAATGTTAATCCAGTAGGAATCTGCCAAGTGTGCTGTGTTCTCAAGCCCGTCAAGTACACATGCTGGCCCAGATTGCCAACGTCTGGCGGAAATTAAGGTTCTCTGTTAAGCGGTTCCCTTCAAAATGACCACAAAGAAACAACAACAAATGGTGCCAATTTTAGCAGACGGGAGACAAGCTGTGTCCTTTACAAATTAGACTCCTTTAGAAGTACACACTAGGACTTAATGCTGCATCCAAACACATAAACCATCTCCATCCTCCAGACCTCTTAAAATCATGTATCAGTTGCTGTGTGTTGCGCCAAGCAGATTGACATAGCTTCTGATACTGACAATCCAGGCTGTAATGTTTACTAATAGACATACAACACAATTTTGTGTCCTGATTCTTCACATTATTTATGCATTATTTTCTTCATTTTCTTTTGATTGATACAGTATAAATTAAAGGGAAAAAGTTTGAATACAAATTGGCCATAAAAAACCCACAAACCTTTTTCCATCATTAAAACTACAATCGGCTTTTCTTTTCTCCAGTCCACCAAGATTATACATGTTTTATAATGTGTGTGTATTCTGGATGAAGTGAATTGTCTTGAGAGCAAAAAAAAAAACAAAAAAACATTAATGAATGCCAAAATACACTTGGAATTTTCCTTGGAACTCACACACCCATGTCGGCTTGAATGGATTTGATTTTCTCCCTCATTTCTCATGAAAGAGATACACAAAAGACACTCCAAGGTAATCCCCTGTCATGTTAAGTTTAAACGCCGATTACATCTTTGAGGTCAAAGATGGCAGCCATCAACCACAGATCAAACTCCCTCTTTAACATTTACTCTTTGGCTCACTTGGAAGGAACTGCATGTAGAAAGCGTATTAAGTATTTGTCTGAGAAAGGGATTTAGGTTTTGATTTAATTAGCTGCAAGCTTAAGTTTCCAATTTATAGCAAGAACAAGGAAGACGCCTGCACTAAGTCACTTGACATTGAAGGCTTGAGCCCGTGTTCCCTCTGAAGGCACAGTGGGAGAAGGGATTTGGTGAGAAAGCTGTAAATAAAAAGAAAAGAAAAGATTGAGTTAGTGGAAGAGAGAGGGAGAGAGCGAGAGAGAGGGAGATGGAGAGAGAGAGAGCAGATGAACACAGAGGGGTGGGAGGTGAAAGTGGAGGAGGACAAAAAAAGAGAGGAATAGAGAGAGCGTGTATGAGGGAGAGAGGAAAAAGAAAGAGGAGAGCGAGAGAGAGAGCGAGATAAGCCTCAAGAAGCTCTCTCATCTGTCATTTTGCGTTTGTGCCGGCCAGATGAAAGGATTACTCCTTCCCTACGTGTCTGCCAAATGACTGTTTTCCTCTTTGTGCTCAGAAAACAAACACATTTGCCCTGACTGCCAGCTGCACAGGGACCCCCAGCCACCAGCAGCCTGATCCCAGGATCGGGGTGTGTGGGCTGGGTAGGACCACAGCAGGCCTGGCCTCTCCCTCTTCCCCCTCTGCGTCCACATGCCAGCCAGCCGTGGCTACACTCAGACCCCCCCAACCACACACACACACACACACACACACACACACACACACACACACACACACACACACACACACACACACACACACACACACACATCCCGCAGCTCAGCCTTTAAAGGGGAACGCAGCTGGTTTCCAACGCTCGCTACAAACAGGAGTGTTTACATGGATGCGAGTGAGTCTGTGTTGTGTCATTTCCATTTGGATCCGGTGGGCTTGTTAGCGCATCTGATGTTAATTAAGGATGATTATCTCTTTCCTTATTTTCACCCCCATTTTTGTCTGGAGGCCCCTTAATCAAGCAAGATGAATGGTGTGTTCAAACCTCGTAAATGTACTTGTTTAAGCATTAAATGAAAGTAAATAAGTTGTTAAATGGTCTGATAGACACATACATAGATGCTCACATGTTGGGTTAGGGTTAGTTGCAGTCATCACACTAGAATGGCAAAATGGCAAAATTCCAGGAATTCTCAGATGTCATTGATTTGGTGCTGCTAAGTATCTTCTTGTTTTTATATCAATCAAACATTCATCTGTATAATTTTATGCAGTGTAGAAGATATCACACACACACACACACACACACACACACACACACACACACACACACACACACACACACAGTGAGATCTGCTTTATTCTCTATAATTAGTCCTCAGACTATATGTTGCCCTTGAGTAGAAGCCCATCCAAACCCACTGGCTAATGGAGAAGATTGAATAATCCTCTAATGGGACTTCATTACAGATCCCAGCTCTTTCTGATGAAATACATACTGTAGCTGCTTATTCAAGCCCCTTTACTCGCTTAAGTGTAAATGAAATGATTTTGAAAAACATAAGATTGGGTGAAGAAGACGAATAACAATAAAATTAGCACCATTTTTAAATACACACTCATTTAATGAAAAATTTGATGAATATAGATACACGATACTGATGATAAAGGATGTTTTGCATTCAGATAGAGGATTTATTTCCATTCATTTAAGATCTGTGTGTGTGTGTGTGTGTGTGTGTGTGTGCGCGTGTGTGTGTGTCTATTTCTCTGTGTTTGTATGGTTGTGTCAGTTCACCTGTTCAGTCTTGGGACCGCCTGTCTGCAGACAAATGGCCATTTGAGCGCAGCAGCAGCAGGCTGCAGGCCTTCTTGGGGGAATGGTCCCAGTGGCAGCCCAGTGTTTCTTAAATGGACAATAATTTAAAGGCGAGGCCCACAAGATGTGGCTCATCAAGATAACTGAGAGAGAGAGAGAGAACACTCTGGTGGCCATCTGCTACCGGGGACCCACAGCCCGCTGTCCATTTCCGTGACTGAGAGAGAAGGTGGAGAGAGAGAGAGGGAGGGAGGGAGAGAAGGGAAATAACGATAGAGAATGAGCGAGGGAGAGGAGGTGCTCAGAGATGGAGAGAGCGAGAATGGAAGTGGCACTGAGAGGTAGAAAGAAAGAGGGAGAGGAGGTGCTCAGAGATGGAGAGAGCGAGAATGGAAGTGGCACTGAGAGGTAGAAAGAAAGAGGGAGAACAGAGACAAGAGAGAGAGAGAGAGAGAGAGAGATTTTTCTCCTGCCACGCTGTGGGGGGTGGGGGGGGGGGGGAATAAATGAAAGAGGGGAAATAAATGAAGAAATAGATAAATAAATAAAGCGAGGGATAGGACTGGGGTGGAGGGAGGAGAGGAGAGTAGAGGAGAGGCAGATAGAGAGAGGAGAGGGAGAGCTAGCAGGCCTGAGCTCAGGTGGAGGGCACTGTAAATCACTCCCCATATTGTCTGCTGCTGGCTATCTTCATCCATTACAGGGGCTTGGCAGGGACCTCAGGGACGGGGGCTGGCCTGGGCCGTGCATACCGATGGAATGGCCGCTGTGTTTTGCCAAGCAGTAAATTACCTCTCCAGCCCAGCGTTTGGTTTGTGCGACTGGCAGGGCCCACCCAGCTAAGTGGTGCGAGCGAGCCGTTAACCTCGCTGATAATGTTTGACTGAGGACCGTGTCCTCGGCCCTCTCGTGCTCGGTGTAGAATAAGCAAAAGTTAGTGTGTGTGTGTGTGTGTGTTAGAGAGAGAGAGAGAGAGAGAGAGAGAGAGAGAGAGAGAGAAGCAAGGAAAGTTGTAGTAGTTGTAAAAAATTCATTGAATTTGTGTCTGTCTGCCAATTTGTGTCAACACGGCATCCATGCTGCGCTGGATGTTGTCAGAGCTCCATCAGATTACCCCTCATGATGAAACCTATGCACCCATTTACATTCTAATGCAAATGGAGAGACACACTCTCTCTCTCTCTCTCTCTCTCTCTCTCTCTCTCTCTCTCTCTCTCTCTCTCTCTCTCTCTCTCTCTCTCTGTGTGTGTGTGTGTGTGTGTGTGTGTGTGTGTGTGTGTGTGTGTGTGTTTGAAAGTGTGTCTTCTGGAGTGCCAAGGTGTCACAAGACTAGAGAGGACTCAATAGAGTCATTTCTTGTCCATCTTCATCACCACTATGTTTATCTAACTGATGTATCTGTCAGTGTGACAGACCAACTTGATGACCGTTAGATGACCGTTTGAGTGTATGAGTTTACACACTCCCGTCTCAATTTGTTTGCATTTGTGTGAAGTGAGGCTGGTTTGCTTGGAGCTTCCTTATAGAAATGCAGTCCAAGGCAAGAGAAGAGAAGAGAAGAGAAGAGAAGAGAAGAAGAAGAAGAGAAGAGAAGAGAAGAGAAGAGAAGAGAAGAGAAGAGAAGAGAAGAGAAGAGAAGAGAAGAGAAGAGAAGCACATGTAATGAGGCCCAGCATGGGATGCATGGCACATATCAAGCACTTCACCCAGCCTGCATTGATCCATGGATGACACCAGCCTTGACTGCATCCTCTAGACTAGTCTGCACTGCACAGCTCCCACTGGACCACCAACACTGCTGGAGAATTAGGCTTCAACTTCATGGACAGAGCACAGGGTTCTATCTTCAGTGGAGCCTTTTTTGCCATGGTTTAGGAGATCTGGCGGACACACACTCACACTCACATACACACACACACACACACACACACACACACACACACACACACACACACACACACACACACACACACACACACACATACACACACTCACACTCAAACACACACTCAAACACACACACACACACACACACACACACACACACACATCCTCACACTGACCTCTGTAAGAGTTCAGCAAATTTGTCAAAGTGCTAAAGTGCACACTTCAAGGATTATATCACAACTCATCCATACCCCTCAGATCTGCCTCCTCCCTGTGAGATCCAGCAGCATGACCCCGTAGCAGGAGTGGGAGTGGAGAAGGGAAGAGTTGCTCAGAGCAGGAGGGAGGAGGCATCCTATGGAAGGAAGAAAGGAAGCAAGCAAGAAAGAAAGAAATGAAATATGAAAGTGTATGATAATAGGTTGTCCTGCATGAGCTATGAATGTGCAGCGTGGGGGGAAAGCTTAGTCATGGGCTACTGGGAAGGCCTCTTATCTGTAGATACTCTTAAATCCTTCAAATACTTTAAACATCTAATTTTCCAGAAATCCATGCTGCACTTGTTACTGTTTATTGACAAAAAAAAGAAGAAAAAAAAAACGAAGCCCATTGCTTAATTGGTGCAAGGCTGATGCTAATCCCTCAATTAGCCCTGTACACATGCACAAATCTGCCCGCTATTCCCATTAAATGGCCCAATAAGAGCATCTGATTCCTAGCGGTTTAGTGATGCCCATGCTGAATTATTAAGCTTCACTGAGCTCATGCTCTACCTACCACACACACAATCTCTGTTTCTTTCATTAGTAAGGAGGGTGCTATTCAAGGAATTAACTAAACAAACTGACAGAGGCTAATTACACCGAAGCTAATCTATTGCACCTTGGATTAATGTTGTCATCTTTGATGGCCAAAATCTGATAACACTTCCCAGCTTGTGATGCCGGATATTTACCTTTTTTTGTCTTAGACTGCCTGCTGTTGGGCACTTTCTGTAGGGTCAAATGTTCCTTGTAAATTGATTCTTTTTTTCTTTCTTTCTTGTGATTCTTTAATGGAGTCGAACAGGGAGATAAACTTGGAACAGTAACTCTAAATTTGATCCAAAATGTCTTTTCCATCTTCCAGCGCAACACCATTAGGAACCTTTATCTTCAAAAACATTTTTCTCATCCATGAGTATTGAATGGAGTGATTTGAAAATGAACTGAAAGCACAGTGGCTTAGGTTATTCAATTTCCTCACTGAAGCGCTCTTTCTCACTCTCCTTGCCTTGGCTTAGATCATTTTATTCAGAAAACAAGAAAGAGGAGGAAGAAAATTCTTGCACATAGAGTCTGCTAAAGCAGAGGATTTCTTGTGTTCATTATTGTCAGCGTTGCTGGTGGAGGAGGCTCTTGCTTCTTTTTTTTTTCTTCCCCAGTTTCTATTTTTCTCTCAACTCTGTTCCCTCTCTTCTCTTTCCACATCCCCATCTCTCTATTTCTGTCTCTTAGTCCTGCCCTGGCTTCTTCTCTTTTTTTCTTTTCTACAGCATCTCTTTCTCGGCCTCGTTTGTTCCCTTGTTTCCTTGCCTGCACTCTTGCAAAGTGTGAACGAACGCCGGAGATATTTTCAGTAATCTGCAATGAACATCAAAGGTGGTGAAGGGTCTGTCAGAGAACTCATCATCCTGCCTGACTTGAGTTGACACCTGCTTTTTTTTCAGTAGGGAAACTTTTACCTGTCGGACTAGGAACTCACTCATCTGGTGTGACAAAACAACACACTTTCCAAGTTGACCTTTATGCAGTCTTTGGCGGGGGGAGAGGAGAGGAGAGCAGACGTTGCTGTCGGAAGGCGGCGGTGACAGATGTCAGCCCGGTTAGCGTCGTGGCTGGCCGCCTGTTGAGCCATTCACGGCAACCAGTCGATATGACTACGTTCCTACATCAAGTCGGCTTTGAAGCGCCCTGTCAAATGAAGGATGACAGTCGCCCTCTCTGCCCGAGCGAGCGAGCGAGGAGCACTTGGGCCCGTCGTAGTCGTCGTCTGCACTGTGGCTGGAGACAGTGCCAATGTGCCTCAAGGAAAGAAATGGGTGAAAAAACAGCCTCTGTCTCCTCTTTGTCACCTCTCTTTGGCGCCACTGCCCTTTGCCTACCCTCTTGATTTGTTCTCTGGGCTGCCTCTTCTGACATCTCTGGAAATGAAATCGGCAGCGGCTACTTCCCAAACACACACACACACACACACACACACACACACACACACACACACACACACACACACACACACACACACACACACACACACACACAGACACACACACACAGACACACACACACACACACACACACACACACACACACACACACACACACACACAATGCCTACATTCCTTTAGGGCCTGCTATGTAGAGATGCAGGGAGACAGGCAGGTGTGCTTTAAGGATATTAAAATTGTTCATGTGTTGGGTCAATAAAGGGCTGGTTGCTGACTGGTTGGCTCCTGCTCAGTATCACTTGGCTGTCATGAGAGTAAAAAAAAAAACATGAGGTCAACTGCTGGTCAAGACATAATTTTCAGTTCTAATGTGTATTTAGCGTAATGCATTTGGTTTTACTTGGGAATAATACAGTTAGTCCTAAATACTCCAAGATATGAAATAAAGTGAATGTCGTATTCATCGTGAAAAGAAAAGAAATGTTTGCTGTATTGAGTGATGGTACTTTAGCACTTCACTGGCTCTTTTTCCATTTTCTTTCTCTATTGCATCATGTCTCGCATCATCCTTCAGAGTTTTGCCCAGAGATGGCTGAGAATTGTCATCCCTCAGATCTCTCAGCATGCAGGCTTATTGAGACCTCCATCTTAACACTGGCTATGTGCCATTCATGGCAGCCCCATCAGGATGACAATTCCATTATTACAGTTTTTAAACTTTGCACTTTGCTCTGCTTCACCATCATTTTCCCTCCTGCTGAAAGGTCAGTGTCTGCCCGCTCAGCTGCGACAGCCCATCTGACAGTTCTGTCAGTGTTTAGTGTGTGTGTGTATGCTTGTGTGTGTGTGTGTGTGTGTGATGGAGAGCAGATCTCGCAGGCACATGAAATAAACTTGCCTGAGGTAGACATCTATTTCAAAGCCAAGCTGTCACTCAGGCCTGAGGTCTTCAGGGAAGAGCGGGTCTCCCAGGTGCGTGAGCTACAAAAAAACAAAACAAAAAGGAAAGCAGAGATGTATAGTACCGGTATAGGCCAGAACAAAAAGAGCTCTAGAGACACAGAGAGAGGAATGGGATGAAAGCATTTCTGCTCAACCCAACACGTCATTTACCTTCTGCTGATACTGTATACGATTGTTTTGAAGTAAGCAAAAAACAGAACTTGCTTTTCACTAAAAGTGGTATGTAAATGCAAGGTTCGTGTGTGCGTGTGCGCGTGTGTGCATGTGCGCGTGTGTGTGTGTGTGTGTGTGTGTGTAATAGTGATAGAAAAAGCACATATTCAGAACAGGCAGTTGTGCAAAAGGGCCAAGTCATCCTTCATGTGTGCCATGCACATCCAATAAGGCCTGAGACGAAAATGTTTTTTTTTCCCCCCGTTGTTATTGTTTTTTTTTTTTTTTTTCATTCTGTGGTGTCAAGAACTAGGTGCTTATTTTCTCTCCATTACTCAGTGGCACTGGGGCCACAGCTCCGCAGGAAATGCTGACGGCTGTCGCCTGGCGCTCAGTGCCGAGCGGTGTGACGAGAGAGAGGAGAGGTGAGGAGCGGAGAGGTGAGGAGAGCCGAGCTCTCTGGGGCTCCATGCAAATGCTCTCCATAAGTAACACGAGTGCGCCAGATCCTATTTGTTGGCCCCCAGGGCCCCTTCTCCAGACGCTGGATGGCAGCCGGCGAAACGCTGAGCCCACACTTTCTCTCCCCGACAACTCTCAAATTGCTGTCGCTGTTGCTCGCAGACATCTGGATGTCAGCCTGTGTGATGGGAATTTTATTACATTTTTTTTCGAGGGGGTTTTGATTGGCTGTGGCACTTTGATAGAGGAGCCTTGGTGAGGGCAGCAGGTAAATGTGTGATGATGACAAAACAGGTAAGCAAACCACAAAGGTCTAAAAAAAAAAAGAAAACAAACTTTAAAAGAAGAGAGGAGTGTGTGAGGTGTTGGTTTTAGATTCTGGTTTGAGATTAGAGGCCGCCTCTGACACTCACTCAAATGAAGCGACTGGATCGAGTTCACGCTTGTCTGTGACACTTACACTGACAATGATGTATTTATTATTGTCAACACATTGTGTGAGCCAATGTTATTCTCTTCCTCTGATCTCGTCTTTTTTCGGGGGAGGTTTGAAAGCTTTTTGACGCGCTCAGCCCCCCCCGAACGCAACTAATCCATACACGCTCGGCATATGTTATGCATATTTCTTATCCCTTTACGGGCTTAAGGGCAGATTTCCTGGTACAATAGCAGCAAAGCCTAGCGATGAGCCGTCATCCTGTCAAGATCCGCCTTTGGCGATATACACACAAGCGCTCCTCGGCGGGCGGGCGGCTGGCTCGGCTGTTTCTGCGAGCGCTTGGGAGCATGTGTGGAGGAGTGAGTGTGGAGGCCCAGGGCTGGCAACTTCTCTCCGGAAGTTTCCTGGAGGTCACCCAGCATTCAGGCAGAGCTGAGAAGCATCTGGCTATGTAAAATCTGTGCTTATAGTGGATTGCATGTGTGTGTGTGTGTGTGTGTGAGAGAGAGAGAGAGAGAGAGAGAGAAATGGAGAAATGCTGTGTGAAAATAGCAGAAGTTTACAAGGGGACTGGTTCTTTATTTCGTGTACATGTATTTAGAAGTGCACTGTATTTTATTGTGTACTTGTATGTGTCTAGTGTCAGAGTGTGTGTGTGTGTGTGTGTGTGTGTGTGTGGAGTAAGGGGGGGGGGGTGGTTGGGGGCCCAGGCAGGGCCCATTGCTGGTAGTGTTGACACATACGTCTCGAGTGTAGCCCTATGCCATGTCAAACAGAAACATCCCACTCCAGTCCAACAAAAACAAGAAATGAGCTTTTGCATGTATATGTAGGCTGGCATTCTATTGGATGAATGGCATGTTTCAGCAAACACATTGGTTATGTTCAGTTTTACTCTCTTGAAGGCATGTTGACAGGTGGTTGCGAGTTAAAGCTAGTTTCCTGCATTTCATATTTATTTTAAAGATAATTTATTGGATGGTTGTGCAGTGACTTCTATTCCAATAAAGTTTGATGTGTTTGTGTCTGAAGAAGATGAAGTATGTAAGATGGAGGCCATCATCCATATCAGATAGGCCATTCCATTAATGCACTGTGATGATGACCCAGACACAGCCTCAGGGGAAGAAGACATAAAGGCTTGCTGTATGATATGCAGCCATAATGCTCAACACTATATAGACTTACTGTATGTGGGGTCTACACGCTATTGCTTTTCAATTGGGTTTTAGGGTGCTCACTCTATCTTGTTCTCTCTCCTCCCTTCCCCTCCCTCTCTCTCTCTCTCTCTTTCTCTCTCTCTCAGTCTCGGTCTCTCTCTCTGTGTCTTTCTCTCCCTCCCTGTCTCTCGGAAAAGCAAATCCTATCCTATCTTCCCGACATCTGTTCTATGCAAGCTGGTGTGGTGGAATGCTACAGTACAGTGAGGATTCAGACACATGGTGTGGGCATCATTGCTGTAATTAATACCACTGTCTTTCTTTCACTTGATGCCTCTCATTAGCATCTGTTGAGGACTCGCTGCAGTAGCTTGTGTGTGTGTGTGTGTGTGTGTTCACTGACTACAATCATTAGACCAGGTGTGTAGTTTCTGCATCACTGACGTCTCATCATGTTGAGGACAGTATAGGATCAATGATGAGGACTGTATAGGATCAATGATGAGGACTGTATAGGATCAATGATAAGGACTGTATAGGATCGCTAGTCAATTCTTAAAGCCTGGATTACATGCTCAGTCACTCCTGTACTATTGCATTTGTTCTACTGGCATTGATAGATTTTGGTGCAAAGAAATAATTCACGACCAATTTGTCATGAGAGAAATTTGTCTTCATTTACTCGGATCACATGTTCACTGAAGTGTTTGCTTTGACTTTTATCTCAGAATAAAACTGAGACTCCTTAACAACAAAGCAAGTCCCCTTCTCATGTTACATAGTAGCTTGCCTTGCCACAAATGTGTCTGTACTCTGATGTGTGTTCCGGAACTTTCTTCCGCAGCCCTACGGTCATCCTGTAGGTCTCTTGAGGAGGCTGACCAATGCTGTAGCTCCTCTGACAAACACGTGACCCTGAGGGAGTTGATGGGTGCCCAGCCAACACAGGACATGATAGGGAGACATGATGACTCCTAGTGACGTAAAAAGGCCCCTGTTCACCCCACAGCCCAATGTGAGGCCAGAATGAATGAGGTGAAGTGGAACACAGATAGTGTGTGTGTGTGTGTGTGTGTGCGTGTGCGTGTGCGTGTGTGTGTGTGTGTGTGTGTGTGTGTGTTACACGATTCCTTTATCTCTTCCTCCAGATACCTCACTTCATGCCTGTGACATTCTAGTAACACTGTGAAAATGTCATGTTATATGGCGCTTGTATGTCTGACCACACACACACACACACACACACACACACACACACACATACCACCATCACCCAAAAAAATGTTATCAAATATTTCTTTGATTCTACTTTAGCCTATAAAGAAGGTGGCTAAAGACACATGGCTGCTCACTCTCACTGTGGTGCCACAGATGGCTGTTCACACCTGTGTAGCCCCACACAAACACACACACACACACACACACACACAGACCCAGTCCACCTTCACCTGTGTTGTTTATCGCCTCCTGTGAGTGGCAAGGTCATCTCTCCTTGGGGTTTATGGCTCTGTCAGCAGTCAGGGCCGATCAGTCACCGCACAAAGCAGAGGCCTCTCTCTCCCTCTCCCTCTCTCTCTCTCTCCCTCTCTCTCTCTCTCTCTGTCTCTCTGATGCACCTCCTCATGCCTGTGGCACAAACATTATGGGAAGGAAAACATTTTTTTTTTTTTTTTTTTTTTATTGTGCAGTGGGCGCCGAGGCGGCCCAACACCTCTGCTGTTATCACACGCTGTGTTTGCCTCTTGTGAAGCTATCAGTGTACCCTGTGTGTGTGTGTGTGTTTGTCTGCTGTTTACATCTCTCCTCTCTCTCTTTCCCTCTCTCTCTCTCTGTTTGGTTACAGTTAAAATTGTTTGTAGTAAATGGGTGTGTTTACCCTTCTCTCTCTCTCTTTGTGTGTGTGTGTGTGTGTGTGTGTGTGTGTGTGTGTGTGTGTGTGTGTGTGTGTATCAAGCAGCGCTTCCCACTCCCGCTGGTTAAGGGCCACTCTTGTCCTTTGGCTGTGAGCCTCTCTGGAGACTACTGCACTGGAGCCCCCCACACACACAGCAAGCAAGGCCTAATCAGCAGAGCCAAGTAAAACAGAGATGTCACCTGCTAGATAAGGAATTGTTCCCCCCCCTCCTTCCCTCCCTCCCTCTCCTTCCCGCTTCTCTTCCGTTTGTTTGCCTTAATTGAGGAAGCATTGATCCCTCGGAAGTGTGACAGGATAATGTTTCTCCTCTCCTCTGCTCTGCCTTTGTTTCTTTTCCTCCTCACTCTCTCTGTCTGTCTTTCTTTCTCTCCCTCCTCTCTTTCTCTCTCTCCCTCTCTCCCTCCCGATGCCGGCTGTGAGGTGGGGATTTCAACACTTTTATTGACGGCTTGTTCAGAGCACAGTTCTGGAATTACCAACATGCAGCACACTGACACAGCCAGTGGCGTACTGACACGAGAGAGACGCACGGAGGTAGAGATGGAGAGAGAGAAGGAGAGAGATAGAGAGAGAAAGAAAAGCTGTAGGAAAGACGCGAATGAAATAAATAAACCAGTTTGTGGCAGCTGTCAGGTAGTTGTGCCTGCAGATATCGCGTTCCCTATGTACTTGTAATTACATCTATAGTAGAATACTGAGTGAGCTCCACCACCTTGACCTCTCGTAGTCGGCGGAACACTTGGAAACGCTTGACATTGGCTGCTATCAGGTTCTGTGCGGACATTAGAAAATACAGTAATAATGAAAAAGTGCATTCCTCATCCATCCATCCATCAACTTATCCACCTGGAACTGTCTGTCTGTTTGTCTGTCTGTCTACGGTTTTGTCTGTCCCCCTGACTCCTGCCCTCTCTCTCTCTCTCTCTCTCTCTCTCTCTCTCTCTCCATCCCTCTCTCCATCCCTCCCTCTCTCCTTATCTGCACTGCTGTGGCCGTGTGTGTTTTCTGTACTTTATGTGTATCCTAATGGCAAGTTTGCTGCTGGGCCAGCATTGCATTAGAGCTATTCACTCCGTTTAATCCACTTACAGTCATTCAATATCCTGCATCCTCATTTTGTATATTTTGGCGCTGCAGAGCAGCAGCTACATCATTCCTCATATTTTCCACAGGGCTAATGCAGAGCAATTTCATTTAGTGCAATGACTCACCCCGGTGGGCTGGCTGGCTGGCTGGCTGACTGACTGGGAGTTTGGTGAAAACGCAGCCACAGCGGCCCGGTGCGCTCTCTCGCTTGCTCGCTCTCGATCATGCTCACACACGCGCGGACCCACTGCTCTGCGGAGGCTGGAGACCTAGATGCAAGTCTAGGGGAAAAGCAGCACCACTCCTCTCCTAGTCCATCTGTTGGCGTTCTAGGGCTAATTTCAAAAGCAGCGTGCTGTAAAAAGTGTGTGTGTGTGTGTGTGTGTGTTGGGGGGGGCAGGGGGGTCTGTGGTCTATGTCCCCTATTAAGATGGAGAGGGCTCAGAGCAGTGGTGTCGATAGAGCCTCTTGCACCCACCATCACTTGATCTGCATAAGCACCACCTTACCAGAGGGAGCAAGCCATCCTCATCCAGGTATATTTGGACAAATGTGTTCAGCCACACACACACACACACACACACACACACACACACATCTCTCTTTCTCTCTCTCCCTCACTCACTCTCCTTCTCACACACACACACACACACACACTCACTCACTCACTCACTCACTCACTCACTCTCTCTCTCTCTCTCTCTCTCTCTCTCTCTCACTCACTCTCACTCACACACACACTCTCTCTCTTTCTCTCACTCACTCACTCTCACTCACACACACACACACCCTCTCTCTCTCTCTCTCTCTCTCTCTCTCTCTCTCACTCACACACACACACACACACACACACACTCTCCCTCTCTCTCTCTCTCACTCACTCACTCACTCACTCACTCACACACTCACACACACTCCAGGTTAGAGCCGCGGCAGTAGATGCACACAGTATGGACTCTTAACGGCCCATTTCTGCCTGTGTAAGTAGCAGCTGGGCGGCCCGCACAGCCAGAGTCTCTTTTCATGCCCTCATGAGCCACAGAGTGGGAGTGACAGAAACACTGAGTTAGGGAGAGAGAGAAAGAGAGAGGGAGAGAGAGAAAGAGAGAGGGAAAGAGGGAGGAGTAGATTGAAAGGAAGAAAGGGAAAGAGGGATGGAGAATTGGAGGGAAAGTGAGGGAGTGTCACGGAGGGAGAGGCTGGCAAGAAGAGACGCCGAGAATGGCTGGCCCAACCCAAGTGCATTATGGGAAGCAGGGCGAGGGGCACTAATGAGTGAAGTGGGTGCAGCTCCTCCACTCTCATGCAGAACAGGCACACTAACACAAGGAGGGTGTGTGTGTGTGTGTGTGTGTGTGAGACTGAGTCATTGAAGTATCTTGTGCCAGTGGACCAGGTCAGCCTACGGTTCCTCTGGTCAAAAAAAGAAAGATAAATAAGCGAGGAGGCGAGTTAGTGCGTGTTGCATTTGTGCCATTGATTAATTTGTGCATAATTGGAAGAGTGAGACAAAGTAATGAGGCATTCTCTCTCCCTTGCCTTTTTAATGGAATGGATTTTATGCATAGTCAGGGCTAGGTGCACGCCTCTGTTGAAACATGCCTCACACACTCACACCCATGACACACACACTCACTCACACTCTGACATTTAAAGAACGGCGGAAGGTTAATGTGTCTCCAGTAAAGTACCGGAAAGTTCCCTGTGTTCTAATTTTCCCCCTGCCATGTTTAACATCAGTCTGACGCACGTGATTGCACTCTCATGTGCTAGAGGGTGCTGGGGGACGATCTGAAGCCATGACTGTGTGTGTGTGTGTGTGTGTGTGTGTGTGTGTGTGTGTGTGTGTGTGTGTGTGTGTGTGTGTGTGTGTGTGTGATGAAAGTGACCCCACTGAATGGCTCTGAAGGGTGTACTCAATGTCTCAGCAAATGGACTGGCACTCTGGACTGAAATGATTTCCTTTGCTTTAGAGAATAAGCTGAAGGCTTACCTGCGCTGAATGATTGCTAAGATTAGATACAGCACTGGAGCTCAAAATAAACCCCGCTATACTACAGTATAATGTTTTCAGTGGATCTGAGCAGAGCTGGCTGCTTGTGCAGGGCTACGAGGGACACATTGAATGAGATGCTCAGCTGCAAGAGGAGCCTTTAACAAACGCTCCACTTAAGAGATCAAACAAATGATTTTGTCTTTACAGTGTTGAGAGAGACGCCTACTTCACGGGTCACTCTCAAGCGCCAGTAAATGACTGTAAGGTGAGCTCCCCCCCTCTGCATAACGCAGGCAGGAGAACCTCTCATTACCTCGTGATTGGATCCTTCACGCCAGAGTGGGGCCAACCATGTGCAATCGTTTAACCACTTTTCAATTAATTGTCTTCAAAATGGAGATGCCAGCAGATGAATAGATTCATGGCAAAGATGAGCCCCAGAAAAGGATCGCCTGCCAGTTTCTGCCAACGGTTAAGAGTGTGGGTGGCAGGCCGCCAGAGTGTGTGTGTGTGTGTGTGTGTGTGTGTGTGTTATATGATGGAATGTGTCTGGTTATGCTCTGATTAGATGGGCTGTAATTCAGGTCGGATATATCTCGACGAGGCACACGTTCCAGCGTAGGGATCTCTCTCGCATGCGCGCCAGGGTGCTATCTCTGGTCTCGTCGACTGTCAAGTTAAAGCCAAGTTTAATCTGATCAGGGTGAAGTGTCTGTTGTTGGCCATTGGTTGTGTTTTCTCTGGTTTGGTGGTTTAGTGCCATACTTTTGGATGACATTCAATTACTGAGCAAGTGTCTTTTACATCCCCACACCCATCCCATTAGCCAAGAGTGAAATGACTGCAGCCAAAGCCGAGGAGGCCGGGGAGCCGGATTGGAAAACAAATATGTCAGTATCCTTCATATTCCCCCCATTGGAGCAAACTTAACTGATTGAAGTGAGTCCAGGCACTGCAGTCAGGTTCAAAAGCACCGTAGGACTTCTGTACTGTTGAATTGGCCCGGCTGAATGTAGATATGTGGAGCTTATCTCTGCTATCCAACAGAACAATGTGGCATATTGAGACTCTAGTCCCACACAACAGTACTCATGTTACAAACCTAGAGATTGGGGAGGCACTGAACCCAACCCTGGTGCAAACACCGGGTTTGGACAAAGTTGTTTTCAGGTTGGGTTTCAGTCATGTCAATCAAGGCAGTGAACATTTTACAGTGCTTTTGACCGACTAGTTAGATCAGCATCAGCATCTACTTGTCACGGTGGAAACATTCTTTTGGTGACTAAAATATGAATAGGTTTGGGCAGGGTCTGATTTGCAAGTGCAGGTTTTTGCTTTTCTGTCACAATGCAACATGCACATTTAAATTGAACAATAAAGACTTTAATGTCGGTATGATAGCATGATCATTTGCTTGCCTTATTGACTGCTTTAAATGACTTGTTATATGATGCATGATTATTTAGCTGTGAATTGCAATATAGTCATCAGGCAGGCAGGTGAAAGATGAAAAAAGGGGGGAATGGAGAGAGAGTTTCTGGATCCCTTTTGGATGAGCAAATATTTGAGGATAACAGCAGCTGTTGTTGCTGTCCCTGAGGTATGACAAGGTTAAAGCTGACAGAAAGTCTCTGCCACTCTTGAGACTGTCATGGCTGTGTGTGTGTGTGTGTGTGTGTGTGTGTGTGTGTGTGTGTGTGTGTGTGTGTGTGTGTTTATGAGGGGGGGGATGGTGTTTGTTTGTGTGTGTGTTTGTATGTGTCTGTAAACCTTTGCAAACACATGTGCATGCATGCAGTGTGTGTGTGTGTGTGTGTGTGTGTGTGTGTGATGCTCATCTCCATAGAACTCCATAGTACAGCACCTGTGCACAGGAAATGCTTTATGAAGACATCTAAGCTAAGGCTTTAAAGCAGCTATCACAACGTAAGTGTGTCACACAGTCATAACTTTGCTCTCTCCTGCTTTGCTGAGACAAACCAGCATTTTTGTTCAAAATGATTAAAAGGCCACATCAGAACTTCTCTGGAAGTCAGACTGACATGCTAAAGTATGAAATAATAGGTCTATCTGGTACTTTCTCTCTTGAAATAAAAGCCTACTGCTTTTGCCATAGCAACACTTGCATCTCTGTAGCCTCTAAAGGGACTGAGTGGCTCACTGCTGTGTGTTGTGTACAGTGGCAATCAGATTCAATTCACTAATATTACTGAACATAGTGCAAGTGTGCGTGCGTGTGTGTGTGTGTGTGTGTGTGTGTGATAATGGGCCTGTAGCAGGATGTGAGGCTGGACGGTTGCTAATATGCCATCAACTTTAGGCCAAAAAATACTGCACTTTATAGCCAATTAGCAATTACCTCATGATCCATGGTTGCTGTAAGTTTTGAGGTCGCGGATTCAAGCCCAGGCTGGCCGTGTGCAAGATGACCTCCGTGACAGTGGTGCTGTGACACACACACACACACACACACACAGACACACACACACACACATTTTTTAACCAAGGTTTAATACCGGAAAGTTTGCAACATTACTTTGCTGTCATTGTTAGTGATCTTCAGTCTAGCGTGTCTCCTCTACTGTAAATGGCCCATGAAACATTCATTGGTTGTGTGCTCTCTCCCATCCAAGAACAGACATCTCCATTCACCTTGCCTTAGAATGTGTTTTTTTTTTCTTTGTCTGTGTGTGTTTGTGCGTGTGTGGTACTTTGTGTGTTTTCGGGGGATGGTAGAAGGTAGAATCGAACTAGCCTAAAAATGCGTCTTACAAAATGGCTAATGACATACAGTAAAGGGTTTCAGTAAAGATATGAGATGTATGAGATATGAGAGATGTTTGTAATTGTACTGTACTCTTGGTGGATATTGTCTTGCCTGTAATACTCAAATAGAGTACTCAAAACAAGAACAATCCCTCCCCTCTTCTTTCTGTCGCCATAAATACACAACACACTCTCTCCCATTTCTCAGAGGCCCTGTCTTAGACTACTTAGATTAGTATCTTCCCCTTCTTTCTCTATCCATCTTTCTCTCTTCATCTCATTCTTTTTTTCCCCCTTTGCAACATGAGGTCATTGTTGTCCCCCACCATGCCAACTAACAGCTTCTCAACAGTCCCTTTCCCTTGAGCAAATGCAATGCTACAGTTTAAAAGTCTACCTCACCTTATGGCAGGTGTCCTGAGAGTCAATCTCAACTAGATCACTGACAAAACTGACGGATTAAAAACTAGCCTAAGGAAGTGTGCACAGGTTTGTCTGTGTTGTGTGGCACAGTCGGTGGCTGGGTGCGGTGCGGCATGGCGGGTAGCTTTCTCTCATGCACTCACAGAGTGTGCTTGCCATGCATGGCGCTCCTGATTACACGTTGATTGAGACCATTGCCCATTTCAGTGTGCAATCTGAGATTGGCTGGAGGGAAAGTGCTGTCTCCACAATGCTACTGATATTTATTTAGTCCCCATAAGCATTTCTGGCTCTGCTGTGCTAAATTGATTCCCACTCATGCGCAGAAAAATAGAAAAAGACGTGTGACACACACACACACACACACACACACACACACACACACACACACACACACACACACAGCTCATGTGTGTAGACGTACATGCATGTGTCACAATCCACTCACTCATAAGTGCACCCACATACCAAATAAACACACAACACAAAATGCACGCACACTCCTGCATTCTGACTCACACACACACACACACACACACACACACACACACACACACACACACACACTGCTAACGGCCAGAGATGTGAGCAGATGTGCGTGGCAGTCCTGTTTTCTCTTCACTTCTCTCCCTCAGTCCCAGCTGCTCGCTTCTTTTCCTGGGGGCTGGCTCTCTCACTCGCTCGCCGCGCGTTTGTTGCCTGACCTCATTGGGATTGTCTGACCCCGTTTGTTATGTGAACGTGAAGATCGGCAACACTGGCGTTTGCTCACCTTTGTCCATAGGAATTGTTTTGTGCCCCCCTTGGCCCCTGTTTTGACAGAGGCAGATGTGTCCTGAGATATTTGTGTACAAATGATGTCTTTGAAGACACGGCCAAAATCGCCACCCACCACCACCACCACCACCCCACCCTGTTCGCCCCCACCCCTCAAGGACATGTCCAAAATTCAACCCTCAATTTTTCTCCTAAGGCAGCAGCTTATGGCTAAAAATTTCCCTGTTGCTGGTAAAGGATTTAGAGTGGAGCTCAAATGTGCACCGCTACATCACATCTGACAAACTGTGGCAAGAGACGATTGGCCACCAATCTCTCATCTGCTATTTTTATATTGCCAGCTCTGTCTTAAATGCAAAACAATACCTCGGTTGCCATGCCACGGAGTTGATTACCAGACTAGTATGAATGTTTAATGAGGTGCTTTTTTTTTCCTCAGCTTTTTTTTTCCTCTTATCATTTTTGTGGAGGAATGGCTGAACATAACCACTTACCAGCAAAGTTGAATAATTTATCAGACTGTGTCATTATGGATGAATTGACCCCAAACAACACATTATAGGTGTGAAGGGCACCGTGATTGATAGTACAATTACTTAGATTAATAAGTATATACCCCACCCCCCACCACCACCACCTCCAATCTCCTGTTGGAGTCGCTTTGGGAGCCATGGACTAATTTGCATAGAACTGCAAAGGTTACATACTCTGCTGGTTAAGAGCTGGGGGTAATTATTTGTTAATATCCTCTGTCCTGCTTCACCATACAAAATAAGAGCTTCTCAAAATTGCACAACCCCTCTTGTGGGGACTCAAATAAAGTTTGTGTGTGTGTGTGTGTGTGTGTGTGTGTGTGAGAGAGAGAGAGAGAGAGCATGAGATGAGTAGACCTGAAGTTTTTTTTTTTAGGAAGAAGAGGAGGGGGTGTGAATGAGAAGAGGGAAAAAAACACAAGAACCATATTTCCCCATCCTTGGTGGTGTCCAGTACAATGTTAAGATGGTGTCCATGAAGACAAGCCCAGCTCTAATTTGTGGCCCAAATGTGATGCAGTTGCAGAATGGAAGCTGTCTCTTTGATGGACTGTCTCCATCCACCTGTCCTCCATCACTGCGGGGGAAGGGAGGGGAAGGGAAGGGGAGGGGGGGGATCAATTTCACCTCTGTTTGTCCGAGACGCAGCGTCCGTCCGGCGGAGGTCAGGGAGACAGAGTCCCACCAGCGAGAGCAGATGGGAGGGCTAGTGGACGTGCCAAGAGAACCAGGCCAATCTCCACCAGTCACTTCTCAAGGTCCCACAAAAATCCCAATCTGACAGGATGTCAGGAGAATTCATCTCCCCTAAATCTCCTCATGGAGATGGGATTTTCTAGCTGTTTCTTGTGTTCCTGTTCTCTGCACCTTCATACTGGAGCTCAGGTGCTAAAGCTAGTCCTGTGCTTCTCCCTTGAGGAGTCCACACATCCTGACCCAGCAGACTCATTTCTCGTTCTAGTTCCAAAGAGTTGTGGGCCAGGGCCAATGCTGGTTTACCGAACGTTTGTCCTCTTTCTGTTTTGGGTTTTGTCTCTCTTGGAGACACTTCTGCTTTCCAGGGCTCCCTTGATGATGAGAGCTGTGGCTTTTTTTTTTTTTTTTTTTTTCTGATGACTAATTCTCTCGCCTCAGCTTGGCTCTGATCAATGCTGTATGACACTGTGTTGTAATGGAAACTTCTGCGGTTATCAGAAACTGATGTATTGCGGCTGAAAACTAAGTCATTTTCAGAGAGGCAGAGAGAGTGAAATTGCATGTGCAAGAGAGAGAGAGATACACAGAAAGAGAGATGGCATTGAGTGATCCTGATTTGGTCTGTGTTCTCTTCTGTAGCCAAGGTAAACATGAATCTCCTTGGTAACTAAGTAGAAGGCGGGAGAAATGGCCACTCCATCTCAGCATTTTGATGATGCTATTACAGTCAGCCGGCCATGGCCGGAGCTCCAAACTGCAGCTCTTTCCGTCTTAACAGCAGTGCAAAGGTCTGTCTTTGAAGTGATGAAGTCTCCTGACATCCACTTAGAGACACATTAATGTCACATTTCATATAATTCATAAAAGCTGGAGTTTGGCTTTGATAGCTCATGAATTGAACACTGCTGCCTGCGCATTGGAGCATTTGAGATATGTGCACGCATTTTTGTGTGTGTGTGTGTGTGTGTGTGTGTGTGTGTGTGTGTGTGTGTGTGTGTGTGTGTGGAAGCGAAGGAAGCCTGCAAGACAGTGTGTGTATGGTGGAGCTAAACGTTTGAAAGAGATAAAAGGAAAGTTGTGTTTTCTGCCGGAGAAGCCCAGTGCGCCCGCTTCAGCTATCAGGGCAGGGACATGTAACCATGAGGGGGAAACTCTGGAGGAAAAGTGTAATCTCTCTGCCCGTCAGTCAGCCGGAGAAGGTGACAGGCAGCTAGCCTCCCCGCCCTCACAACTGCACACACCCAGCAATAGAGATGTGTTCTGTTGCGCTTTGTGAACACACACCTGATTTATTAAATCAATTTTTCACCCCCAGAGTCAAAAAGCCCATTTATAATGGATTAACCTTTTCATCCATTAGAGTTCACCTGGATTTTACGTGTCATGTAGTATCTCTGCCTAATCCTGTCTGACTGTTTCCAAAAGCTATTGAGAACATTGTGGATTTTGTGTGGGCTTTCATTTCGCTTCTAGATTAACATTTCATTAACGGAGGCAGGAATGTGTCATCGGAGCCGAGTAACTTTGCTTTGAGGTTTAGTGTGCATAGGACTAGGCTATACAGTACTTTCCAGACCGCACACTGATCTCAGAACAGAACATATGCTATCTGTGTCCCTACGGGCCCAGTGGTTGGAATGTAAAGTTTTCTTCTGGAAAGAAATATCTAAAAAAGTACAACATGGCCATGACTGTCTCTACCGCTGGTGAATATGCAGCCAATGTATTATTGTGGGCGTGAGTTTCTCATCACTGCCTAACCTGTTCGCTCTCCTTCCTCTCAAGTGCTGGTAGTTTATCACTGTCCTGGATCCTCAAGGTCACATAGCAGTGCTCAGTGCATAATAAGCTAAAGCTAAGTTCCACTGCAAAGGCTTCTTTTTCTTCTGCTGCCATGTTGCTGTTCACTCCAGCTTTGGCTTGTTTCAGACAGTCTGTGAAGGGCTCTACAACATTTACCCAATCAGACGTGGCCAAAATATTACTCTTTCATCCTGTATTTGACCCCAGTTGCTAAGGTTTGGTTTTTCCTGTTTTGTTTTGCTCTTTCTTGACTGTGTTGTTATGAACTGTTTTGACTGACTTTATTGTGTTGTTGTGTCTACCATGCCAGCTACACTGTGCAGAGTTCATTTTCTGATTTTAGATCATTTTAAACACCAACAGTTGCTGAGAAGCTCAGAACATGGCAATTTCAGAATACCTCATCTACTTGGTTTACAGTTTCATGGAGAAGTCCTCTTTTTTGACTAAAAAGATTTTCAATATTTGATGTTGTTCCTGAAAATAAAGACCTGCAGAGTTCTTCTTGAAGGTCACTTTGATAATACCCAAGTGGCAGACACCTTATAGTGGAAACAGTTTGAGGATGTGGTCAGGAGAGGAAAATGGTCGTATAAAGTATGAGAAGGCTATCTGGAATTGCGCTTTTCCCGCAGAATCAAATGGAAAAAGCAGAAATGAGTTCTCCATTTTTCTCAATGTAACGAGTAATTTTGATACTGTTTTGCCTGTGTGTGTGTGTGTGTGTGTGTGTGTGTGTGTGTGTGTGTGTGCGTGTGTGTGTGTGTGTGTGTGCATGCACTCTGAGTCTCTGCTTCCTCTGCTGTATTAATTTAGCGACTCTGTCTCAGAGGAAATATCCCACAGCAGTAAAGTAGCATAGAGCTGCTGCCCAAGCAAACAGCTTCTGGAGGCTTTCCACAAAGTCACCTGCTTCTTGTATGGCTTGTCCAGAACGTTCTGGACTTCCTCTCCCATCTAAAGCCATTCCCATGGGGGAAACATGGAATAGTTTTCTAAGAGGGGTCCTGGAAATGTCTTTTTTCTTTTCTCTTCACCTTCTCTTTTTTTTTTGCTTAACTTTAACGATTCTTATGTCCGAGCAGCACATATTCTATCTATCTGTCTGTCTGTCTGTTATCCTATCCTATGTCTATTATTATGTTATTTCCTTCTGAGTCTGTATGTGTAATCTGTAAATTCTGCCCTAGTATTGCTGGCTGGTGTAATGGAGGCATGGCTGCACTAGACTCCTGCGCTCACATCTGTGCTGCTGGTCTCTCCTCACCTCTGCTGCTCTGCTCAGTCCTGGCCCTGTCTCATCAACAAGCACGATGGGAAACCTTCCAACGCAGCACTCTAATTGGAGCAGGAAGATCTGGGGATTGGTCTCAGACTCCATATTGCATTTTACACTGCAGGGACAAAGGCAAACTGGCAGCACATGATAAACATTCAAAGATGGCAGCCCAGTGTGGAACCAACATTCACTGTCATTGTACGAGGCAGGCTAAGCCTGGATATTTGGGTGCATACCGAATTTGATGTGTGTCCGTTTTAACCCTTTGTTGTGGGTTAAAACACGTGACTCGCGGCCAGTGTTGGTGGTCAGCAGTGTAGTATTGGGTGTCCGTTTCCCCATCCCTTTGTCTGATGTCCTGAGAAGAGGACATGGAGGCTTTTAGAGTGAGCCAGAGGAAGAGTGTGTGTTTGAAAGACAAAGCGAGTGTGTATTATGGTGCGAGGGGTGGGGGGTGGTGGGGATGGGCTCTCAGAGGGGGGTGGGCACTCTTAGGTTTGATGTATGCAGTGTGACAGCTTATCCTCTCTTCTCCTCAGATTATTTTTAATCTAATTATTCCCCTGACGGGCAAGAAGTCCGTACAGTGTCGGCACATTGCCAATATTACTGTAACTTTTTTTTTTCTGTGACAGCAAAAGCCTTACCATACTGTAGTTCCACTTTTAGCATCTCTAATGTGTTTTTATTATCTCAGTGATAAGCTTCCTGACAGCTTCCTTAAGTAAAGGTTTCGGGTGAGATTGTGTAGTCATAGTGTAATCCTAAAGACACCCTAGCAAAATACTACACTGTATATGAAGCACTACTCAACATCATCTGAATGAAAGTGAAATCCCAGTGGTCACTTGGATTGTGCCTCTGAATAAAGAACAGGTGTGTGTGTGTGTGTGTGTGTGTGTGTGTGTGTGTGTGTGTGTGTGTGTGTGTGTGTGTGTGTACGTATGTGTTTCTATGGAAGGATAGTGGTGTGCTCTGTGTGCGTGTGTGTGTGTGTGTGTGTGTGAGATGGTCGGTGTGGTGTGTGTTTGTTTCCATCCATAGAAGGATAGTGTGTGTGTGTGTGGTGTAAGAGCATATTGGAAGACATTAGGCACTGAAGATAAGGTTTCTTTGTCTCTCTCTCCGTCTTCCTCTCTTTCTGCCTCTGCTTCTTCCTCTCCTCCTTCCCCTCCCTCTGCTCTGGCTCCAGTGAAGGCTAGAAAGCAGAAAGCAATCTGGCACTCGCCCAGCAGGGAGTGAAGTCACTGAAGAAAAAAAACTGAAAATCGGATCAGAGGCCCGTGCTGATATAGCGCGAGCCAAAGTGTGTCCAACTGTACATAACTGCAGTCTAATCCTCAACAAGAACCAGTCCATTCCCAGGCTTTTTGATCTATCTGTTTATTTCATTATTTGCATATCCTTATTTACAAACTAGTTAAGCTTCTACATTTCAGAACTTTGGAAAAGTGAATACATATTGTGTGTATGTCTGTGTTTGTGTGTATGTGTCTATGCCTTTGTGCTTAGACGTGTGTGGGTGTGTGTAGATATGAATGTTCTTGTATTTCCATGCAGTATCCCTATGCTGCACTGAGGAGACCTATTTTTAGCTTGTTGTTTTTAATCATCACATTAGCGCTCCCCTGTACACACCTATGATGAAAAAAAAAAAAAACAACTGCTCTCAGAGGAGGTTTTATGTTCATCTCTCTCTCTCTCTCTCTCTCTCTCTCTCTCTCTCTCTCTCTCTCTCTCTCTCTCTCTCTCTCTCTCTCTCTCTCTCTGTCTCTGTCTCTCTCTCCTCAGCACATATGCCTAAAGTGTCCAGAGGGATGGAAGTTCTTGATTCTGGGACAGCAAATCAAATTTAATTCCCAGGGCAAAACATGCATGCACAAAATATGCAGACTCTGTCCCCCCCCACCCCTCTCTCTCCCTCTCTCTCTCTCTCTCTCTCTCACACACTCACACTCACACACACACACACACACACACACACACACACACACACACACAGAGAGAGAGAGAGAGAGAGAGAGAGAGAGAGAGAGAGAGAGATAGCATGCACAAATAAGTGTACGGTTGAACACATGCAGCACTCCAGCCTAGGAAAGAATAATTGGGAAAAATACGTGGATAACAAAGCAATTTGTAATATGCTAATCGTTACTTAAGAGTTGCTTACTCATAAATTAGACTGGAAGGGTGGCAGAGGAACGCATCAGACTGATTGTTTGCCAGAGGCGCTGAGCAATATTGAATAGAGGATACAGGTTCCATCAATTACACCAGCTTAAAGTCTCTCGCTGGAGAAAATGACCTCAGTCGTTTGCGCCACGGTTCAGTGATATATTTGGGTAATGGAAGAAGCACTCATATCCACCAGTTTAAAGGATGGTTTGAAATGCAAAAAGGAATATTTTGTTTTGAATCACCTCAAGGTGTCAGTTTTTGCAGAAATTCTTCTTAATCCATGATCAGACATCAAAGACAGAAAAACCTCCGTCCTCCTTTCTCATCTTCCTTACCGTCTGTCTACACACACACACACACACACACACACACACACGCACACACACACACACACACACACACACGCACACATACACTTACTCACTCACACATATTTCACACAACAGGTCAAGTTTCACCAGAATTAATATTATCTCAGCAGTGCATCAAAATCTAAGCAGGTAAACAATCCATCTACCCACCCACCCATCCACCCATTCACTGATTTAATCCAAGACTTCTTTCCCAGATGAATTGATAAGTAAAGCTCCAAATGAACACGCTTCCTGTAATTGCTGATATCAGACCCTGGCTCATTCTCCCTGTTTCACAGTCAGTCTCCCCATGCCATGGATGATTAAACTGCATGGAGAGTTTTTTCACTGAGTTCCCCATGCAGCCCTCATAAATATTGTACATCCTTTGCCTGGTAAATTCCTAATGAGAGTTGCGCTTTTTTTTTTTTTTTTTTTTGCCATGTCAAGCACACAGGTTTGGCCCTCGCTCTCTGTGCAAGGGGCCCCATGTTTAATTAATCAGAGTCGTAATTAATCTGTTTGGACAGGGAGGGTGCAAGAGCAGCTGGCTGCAGGCTGCCGGCATGTGGGCTCTGCTCCGCACACAACAGTCTGGGGCTGCAGGCAGGAAGAAAGTAAGTGTGCAACATGCTGCATTTTCTCAGCCCTGGCCATTTAGCAGTTCTCTGGATCGAACTTTAAAAGGAGAATCATTACATTCTTCCACTTGCGTTTTGAGGCTTATAGCTAGACTGCTCAGATTATTAGCTGCCTGATTTGTTTGGCTGGCAGAATTGTAGCCATTTTCTACAGTGGAGAAGCTTCTGGATGTATTTTAATTTTGCCCTCTGCGATGTTTTTGAGTTTTAGAGATCTCAGTAGCCTGTTTGTACAGACACCACAATTGACATCATTACAACAATAACATTATTAGACCATTATAATAACAAAATATTATTATGTTGCTTTGACCTAAAATCAAGGTCACAGACATGAATGCGTCATTCAAACTTTAAATCACTAACATCCTTGGAAAATGGAACATACTGTATCTTTTTTTAATTACTTGTAAAACACTATGCAAACCAGTCTCTCTGCTGTGTCTAGAACAGAATAGAGAAACACAGGTTAATATTTCAGCTAAATGATTATTATTATTATACTATTAATCTGGCCTCTCTATCGTCAGTCTGTAGTCAAACTAACAAGAGCCTCATTGTATTTACTCTTGATCCATATCTCAATGGCCTCCACTCTGCATTCAGCGACTCTGAGCATGTGTTTGTAGGTGCAGCTGCATGGCGAGATCTGTGTGTGAAAACTAATGCTCAGTAAATATTTCCTTGGGTAGAAAATGGCTGAGCCGGCATGTTTGACGCGCCTCTCGTCCTTTTGACCAGGCTTGACCCAGGCGGGCTGGCCACTAGAATGATGAGGGGAAGCTAGCGTTTGACCTCTGGAGATGCGATGGGAAAATGGAAGTTGGACAGGTCTCAGAGTATCAGCGATTAGCCAATGAGGCTTGAAGTGGAGCTTTTGCTCTGCAGATGGAATTTGGTTAAATAATGAGACTATGCTCAATATAATGATGAGAATTAGTTTATGCAAGGGTGGATGGTTCCTGGAATATCTTAACCTTACACCCCTCATTTTGTGTGTGTGTGTGTGTGTGTGTGTGTGTGTGTGTGTGTGTGTTTGTGTAATTGAGAGAGAGCGTGAGTGTGTGTGTGTGTGTGTGTGTGTGTGTGTTTGTGTAATGGAGGGAGAGCAAAATCGAGAGTGTGTGTGTGTGTGAGAGAGAGAGAATTAATTATGAATGTGGAGCATCATCATCTCTTCTTGCTTAAAGGGTTTCCATCTCATCCGCAGAGAAAAAGTGGAAGAGAGTGATTTAATTTGGTGTCCTCGGGCCAATATTGGCTGAATGAAGATAACATGAGGCAAGCAGTAGGAGTACTCACAGTTTCTCTAAGGGCCACAGCGGCACTGGCTTTCTCTCTCTTTCTCTGTTTGTGTCTCTCTCCCTCTCTCTCTCCATCTCTCCCACCCCCTCACTCTCTCTCGCCATCTTTCTGCCTCGACGTCGAGGGAGTCTTTGTGCACCGCCCCTCTCAGATCACCTCATCAAAAACAAACGTCTGTGGTTTCACACAAGATATTACTTAAGTATTTATTTACAAAAAAAGAACTGCAAGATACTGCTCATGAATTTTTCACACTTTTTTCCCCCTCTCCATTCTTGGTGTAACCACCACTCTGCTGGCCGATAAGAGCGCTGATTAAAAAGAAGGAAAATCAATGGCGTCCTGATGAGTGAAGACTTTGGCAGCGCTCAGATGCGAACCCCCGCGTAAAGCGATCCTCCACGCTGCCGACTTGCTGTGGGTTGTCAAAATGGCATCACCCGAGGAGCGCCAACCACCCACCTCCAACACCACCACCACCACCCCTGCCCCCAAGCCCCCTAACGCTTTTCAAGGGCAGAGCAGTTGAGAGGCGGACGGGGGAGATGTGCTGGATGTCTGTGGTTAGCTGACACTGGTTCCTGTCTTGTTTCCTGACAGATTCATGTCAGAGCAAATGCAAAGCACTTATTTCAGCCTCCCATCTCTCCCTCCTCCACCCCCACACCCCTTTTCCTCCACCTAAACCTCTATCTCTCCATCCATCCCCCACCCCTCTCCTCCACCTTAACCTCATCTCTCCATCTGCCAACCCTCCCACATAAACCTCCATCTCCCCCTCCTCCACCTAAACCTCCATCTCTCCACCCCCCCTCCACATAGACCTCCATAAGCCACCCCCACCCCCCTCTCCCCCACCTAACCCTCCATCTCTCCCAGCCCTGTTCCCTTCCTCTGGCCCACCTACTGTACCTCCCCACGCTCTGCTGGCAAAGGGCAAGGGTCACACCCATAGTCCTCCACATCTGGCTTATCTCAGCAGCTGGCACCCCACCCTCCGCACCACTGACTGACTCATGTTTGGGCAGGGAGCAGCAGTACACTTGATTGCTACAATAAGATGCAATGAGCCTGTGGTAAAACCATTGGTAAAAACACTGAAACTGCTTACTATAAGTCTACTCCCTCTGTTTCTCTGGTTGAAAACAATGGTTTTGATACTTGAGGTTTGCTAAGGGGGCTGATAATGGCATAACTGGGATGTAGTTGGGTGTAGAGAGGTTCCCATAGATGCAAGTTGTATGGAAACTATGCGCTGCATGCTGAGGTGCATTTGTATTCTCTGTCTTGCTTTTTGTTCCTTCCGAATAAAACTCACTGATTGACTGCCTACAGAAAAGACTGGAAGATTGAACATTTCTTGAAATCCCCAAAAGTAAGACTACAGTACATGTTGGTATGCAGGACGTGAGAGCCAACCCAATCTCCATACAGTAGTCCAATAGTTCATCACCAGAGAAGAAAAGGTCACAGAGCTGCTGCCATCTATCCTGTATACATTTGCAGCCTATGCCTGGTATTGACTGTTCTCGGCTCTCTGCCTCAGACGAGATGAGTGGGACGCCAGCCCGCCACTGCTCGGGAGAAAATCTCTTTGAAAGGATTTCATATGACCTTAGCAGCTCCTCTCCTTGTGTGAGGTTACAATATGACTCCATTATCACAATCTCACTGGGTCAAGGAAGTCAATTGCTGTTCCTAATGGTCTTCAGAGGAACAAGGTGAATGAAATGTCCTTCAAAGTGCCATTTGGAGGCCTTCATTTGCTGTCTAGCAGTGGGCACAGGGACTAGTTTTTTTTTTTTTTTTTTTCCAAAAAAGGTTAATATCCAAATCTACAAAAGTCAATCTATATCTATGTCGGTCTTTCTCTCTGTCTGTCTCTCTGCTTGACTGTCTGTCTGTCTTTCTGTCTCTCTGTCAAATTTTTATGTCTCACCTTTGCAAATAATGTCATGAAAACCAAGTGAGTCCCATCATGGTTGCCTGACACAATAATGATCTTCTTTAGTACATGTTTGAGGAACGTCTTTCAAGTTCTCCCTGGGCCCTGTTATGGCAACCCAGCAGCGGTACATCTGTGTACATGCGCCGATGGAAAGGAGGCTGCCCAGGCAAGCGCAGCACGTAATTGGGTCCATGCTGTGGTATTATGAAGCGCATTGGAGCTACGTGGGAGAAAATCAAACTGTCCTTTGAAGTAGTTCTTTGATGGATTTGCGCAGCGGGAAGCACATTTGGAAGAGCACATTTGTGTGAAAAAGAGGTGCCCATCACATATGAAAATGGACAGAATGGGACAAGCCCAGCATGCGAAACAGTCAGGCTTCATGGAAATGTCAAGCAGTGACTTGTTTTCTCCCCCCCACACACACACTTCCCTCCCCATGAACCGCATACAGTGCTGCACACTGGTGATACTAAATGTCAGCTAGGTAGGGGGAGACATCGTTAAATTCATCAGATTCTTGTCAGAGAGACAAAGACAGGACTGAAAAAAGCAAACAAGCTTTTTTTGGTGGTGGTGTGATCCCTCTCCCTCAGAGTGTGCACTGGTGCCCAGTGTGGGTCCACTAATGGTTGTGGAGGCCTGGTGAACTTGCCTGCTCTTTGTCAAGGGGAAGCATTTGCCCTGGCTTGATAGGCTTCAGTGGCAATCTATGAAGCAAATGCCCTATAATGACAGGTGACGCCAGTTCCAGCTTTCTTCAGAGGAAAGCTATAGGCACCATCAGTCAACAGAGAGAGAGAGAGAAAGAGAGGGATGGGGGATGGGAGGATGAAGTAAGAAGTGGGAGGATGAGAAAGAGAGCGAAAAAGATAGAAGATTGATTTTTTCATGTGTAGTAATTAAACCCCCATCGATTCTTTTAATTTGAGATATACACCCCTTTGTTCATTCCAATAGCAGCTGATTACCTAATTACTAACTCGGCCATGCGTACCCATAACATATCATTCCCATCCCTGGCACTGAAATGGAACATGGAGCCAAAAATGGGTGTTTTTGGTCTTATTGTCAGCCATTGTCCTCGTCTGTTAGAAGCACATTCAGCCATTTGCAGCTGTTCTGCTTGCCATGGCTTCCACTATTGTGTTTTTGTGTTTTCATTTTTTTTTTCTCTGTCCTTTTTTTTCCTCACTAAGCAACTCCGTCCAGTGAGACATCTTTTTTCCCTTTTTTTTAGAATTCCAACAGAGCAATGGTAATTGCTTCTGGGTGGGTTTGTGCTGTCAGCCATCTTCAAGGGGGATTTGTGTGACATCCAGACTATTGATCAGTAAATTTAACACTGCCTTTTTTGAGAGAGAGAGAGAGAGAGAGAGAGAGAGAGAGAGAGAGCGAGAGCGAGAGCCCTTGATGCAGGTCTCCACTTGTGGCACAGCTTCCATCTTGCCCTGAATGACAGCCCCCTCATGGCCCGCGATGATTTGGAGGGTTCTTTGCCAGCCTCTCCCCATGCCCACCTCCGTGCTGTTCCTTTTATATCGCTCTTATAAACATGTATTCCCTCGCTCCACTTTTTTTCCCCCTCTTTCTATCCAGCGCTTCTGTTTGCCCTTTAAATATATCCAGTGCTTTTCACAGCGGTAATTCAATGTCTGTCCTCCGCTGACAAAATGCCAACATGCAATTCACTTAACATGTACCACTATCTGTTTGGTGATGGGCCAAACGTCCAGGAATTGAATGAATCTTTGGCTTCAGTGCTCACAATGCTTGAAGCGTAGCGGAATGTAATGATGACTTCTTTGCAAGCTGGTGTCTTTCTGTAATGGAAGTGTTAAATTGATCTCTACAAGTGACCTGATAACATGTAATCACAGGCGGCTCCCAATTCTTTGTTAAAACCACATTTTAAATGTGAACACTTGTATCAGCTAGAAGATATAGTGACACATTCATTAATGCCACAGAGATGTATGAACTGCTTAAGTAAAAGAACGGCTAAATTGGCGGCAATGCTATTAGCTAGTGGAAATTAACATCCTTTTTCAGATCACTTAAATTTGCTTTAGAAACTCTCCTCCACACATTTGTTGTGGCACCAGACAAGAGACTCAAGGAGCACCGTCTGAATTCCAAATGCATTTCACAAATTAGCAGGCAGTCAGGCACGCTCCGGCAATTCTTTAAAGGAAGTTAAGTCTGCAAGCAAGTCATTTGAAAATGAATTTGCTCCCGCTGCTGTCATTTGTCACGGCTGCCAGCTTTGCAGGGTTCAAACACCTGGGCCGCTTAGACACAGAACTCATTTGCCTGTCCTGATTTCAGTGCAGTCCTGTGTCCAACCAACCAATCTCTTCAGTCTTCATTTATTTCTTTCTCTGTTTGTTTTTATTTCCTAATGTGTTGTAGTTATAGAATTGACCTCCTGTATTTTGTGTTTATTGTTATTCGGATAAAAAAGCGTAGTGGTAACATGTAATTATCCTTATTTTACATATGGGCTAGTTTTAACATGTAGACCTTTCTATGGCCTGAATCAGATCCTAATTTCTCTGTTTGTTGTTTTGGGGAGGTGTGTGTGGACGTCTCGTGGGAGAAGTCCTCAGTCTCTTAGCGCTCATCCGCTCAAAAGGGAGGCCATTGACCCTGACTGTGTATCGATAACATATTGATATCTGTGTGGCAGGTTTCGTGTTTCTTCAGCCACCTATGTTTCACCTTGAGGAGGACTCCGGGCTTCAGACAGAGGCTGTTTGATCCTGTGTCATAGCTTTTCCATTATTCAACAGCGCGTCTGGGGAAGGCTTGTGTGCAGCCATCAATAGCTTCCCCCAGTAAACAATAGCTACAAATGACACTTGCCAAGTCGCCTCAACCTTTCGCTAAACCTCAGACTCCTTCTCTAGCTTGTCAATTATAAATATCGATATTGTTTAAGAGAGGGAAAGGCTGCGGGGCCACGTACTGTTTGTTTGCTCAATTTAAACTCCTATCAGGAAAAGAAAAGAAATCTTCACACAGAATCTTTTTTGTACATTTATGAGACATGGTCTTATAGAGAAAAGTGAGAGGTAAAAATCTGAAAACATGACACACTTTGATGGTTCTCTACTTCATTTCAAATGAGTTTATCCAAATAATCATACCGGTATTCTCTCTTTAACTGCTAATTGTGTTCTTTTTACATGGCTGCAGTGTTTGCCCAGACAGCCTCCACAGTGATGAATAGCTCAACATCTTTATTTCCGAGAGACTCTTGGACGCTCTTTTCATAATTTTGGCGCTTGTTTATAATTCTGAAGTGAAAAGTTTCTCTGTGTATTTTCTTTAGCATTGCACCTTTTCTCCCCTCATCCCAACGTTTTAATGTGTGTCAAATTAAAAACAAGTGTAGTCTATATTTTGTGTACTATTCATGAAGGAGTCGGTGTAAATTTGTTTCAACTTTTTAAATATTGTCTGTGCTTTTTGCAATTACATGTACGTGTGGGTTACATGTTTCACTCATTTTGTTTTTATCTAAAGTGTATGAACTGGTATTTTTTAAAGAATCAGGGTTGTAGGCCTATAGAAGTGCTGTATTCTCATGAAGAACACTGGACAACTTTCTACAGCAGGCATGGCATTGCAGGGCATAGTTATGACTTATTTGGATTCTTTGATGGTAGTTTTGTTGACAGGTATTCCAGCAGATATCTTGCTGGGGGATTCTTTGCAAGTTTTATGCCAAACCTTACAGCCAAAACAAGTTTCTCTGAAGTATAAATATTTAGTTCTGTGTTATCAGAACTTCTTGTAAGAAAAAAAAAAGACCACAACAAGAAAAAAAAAAGCAGTCATGTTGACCGTCTGAATGTGGTATGTTCTGTCTGGCCTTCGTTCCGTGCAGTGCGGAAGCAAGTGAGTGAGTGAGGAAGAGAAGGCTCAGCAATTGAGTTATGTTGGGTAATAAGATAATGATCAGGATTGGGAGATAATTCCCCCCTCTCTCTCTCTCTCTCTCTCTCTCTCTCTCTCTCTCTCTCTCTCTCTCTCTCTCTCTCTGCCTTAATGCACTCTAACATATGCCAGGGCACCGGCCACAGGCGCTTTCAAGGGAGATGAGCTTTTATTAACTGTAAACATCACTTAATGTTTACCAGATGAAAGCCGCACAGGATGCAAAACATCCACAAGTGTCCTCATTGAATTATTCAGAGGCTTTCGGAGAAATAAATAGAGAGAGAGAGGGAGATATGAGAGGGAGAGGGACGGGAGGGAAAGAGGGAGGGAGAGAGAGCAAGACGGTGAACGAGAGGAAAAGAACAACAAAACGAGTGCCTAGCTCTTATCCTCAGTCAAATGCTGTAATGAGTTTACCTCATTGGGAATGTTTGGGAGTCACATCGACTGTAATTACATTACATACTGTACTGCCATCAATCTGAATTCCTCTTCACACCATTCGGCAGTGTTAAACACTTGTAATGGAAGTATAATGACAAGATTCATCCACTGCAGTTCACCTTGTGATATACACTCAGTGATATACAGTACAGCAAGCTAAATAATGGCACTTGGATGCCCACTTTCCAAAACCTGGACACCTTTATTTTACAAGGCTGTTGTGCTCACTCTAATTTATTCTACCATTAACTGCTGTAAATGTAATGCATTCAAAATGGAGTCCAAACATTAGCCAGTCGGCTCGTCTCCTTGTCTGTTACTGGCTCCTGGCAAATGGATATTGAATGCATCGACACTTCTTTTTTTTTTCTTTCACCAATTACATATTCTGCTGTGTGATTCTGAATCAGTCATGCTGAAAAATGTGTTGTGCATTCTAAATGAATGGAGAATGGGAGTTTGTTTTGTCTGGCTGTTTTTCGGGTTTATTCGCACCAAGACATGAAGAGCCACTCCTGGTCAGTGTTTGTCTTACTGTTTATAGAACACATCGTCATGACAACGTGTACATGTGCTGCAAGCTTCTATCCTTTGATACTGAATGAGTTTTCCAACCTTCTTTTACTGTCTATGGTCCTGACTATGATACTGAAACTCCCAGTAACACTGTTGCCGCACATGATGGCTACACTGGGGCATGGAACAAAACATTCTCTTTGTGCTTCTTACAGTATATACTACCACTGCTAGCTTCCTCTATGACAAATGCAGCTGGCTACACCACACCCAGTGCATATTTTAAAATGCTAGTCCTCCAAATCAATGTCAACAAATGTACACTGTTCACTCAAGTGTTACAATAGTCTTTATTATACCATATACCGGAACAATTTGAACAGCGGTGACATGTCACCATCAATTTGTGTGAGTTTTTGCTTCTTTCTTGTTGGATTAAGACGTGGCTTAGTCTATGCTCAGTGCGATAAAGCACCTCATTGGAGCCCGTGTCGGTTAGGAAAGGGCAATTTCGTGATCTTGATTGTCCTGCTGTCATAGTCAACCCCAGGAAAAGGTAAATGTGATTTTAATTTGACTTTTTGTCTGCCGGCGCCGCTTCGATCTAATCCTCGCTGACATTTTTCCATAAGAATCTTAGCTCAGCTGTTCTCCCCCTCATCCCCGCTGCCGAGTGACAGAACTATCTGTGCCTTTGTCACATAAGACAACTTACAACATTGTACGGCACCAGACTAATTGCCCGAACGTGAGGCTGTGACAGGGAAAAGCTCAATTAAATTAACACTTGAAGCCTTATCAGTATGTAAAGTGATTTTCTAATCCTTGAAGTACGTGTGGGAGGGTGCCTTTACCTCAGCCTAATGAGGGCACTGCTGAATCCCCTTCTTCCTTCAGCATGGACCCCCCCTCCCCACACACACACACACACACACACACACACACACACACACACACACACACACACACACACACTCCCCACCTCCACTCTCTCTCACACTCTGAGCTCTCGGCTGGAAAGGCAGCCCAGCAGGCAGTGAAAGTTGGGCTCTTAAATCTTTGACATCCTCGACTTCTCTCGGTCCGCCCTGCTCCCTCCCCCCCCAAGCCTCACTGTTCCTGTCATCGTTTTATTTCTCATTTTTATAATTTTCTATCTCCCCATTCTCTCACGATCTTTCTCTTTTTCTCTCTCCCTCTCTGTGGTCTTTTGTCTTTTTTTTTCCTTTTTTTTGCTGTCACACTCTCCATCTTTCCCTCTCCCTCTGTGTCCCTCTCTCTCTCTCTCTCTCTCCCTCCTCATTCCACTGCTCAAGAATGAAGGACAGGGACAAGGAGAAACGGAGCAGGCGAGCGAGTGAACGAGGGGGACAGATGTTGAGACGTAAAGAGGCGAGGCGGCGCGTGGTGCGGTGCGGTGCTGAGCGGAGCGGAGTGGAGTGGAGGAATGTAGGGGTAGGGGAGATGTGTGATGTGGCTCTGAACAACTCCCCTGAGGGGCCATGATTCATTAGCTAAAATGCTGAGGACGACAGTAGTATCAAGTGCGTTTCATCAACACATTTAATTGCCCTCTGGAGTTTGTGTGGTGTAGCAACCTAAGTCCAGAAAATCACAGCCCCTCCCATCACAGATGCACACACACACAATCTCTTTCTCTCTCTCACTCTCACTCACAGCCTCACACGATCACACACACACACACACACACACACACACACACACACACAATCTCTCTCTCTTGCGCACACACACACACACACACACACACACACACACACACACACTACAGATTCCAAATTTAAATTTCAATGATAAATCTCCCCCGCTCATCGAATCTGTGCTCACACTTGGCCCAGTGTTTAGCTCCAGTATAAGGCCACATGCATAAAATCCCAAGCATGTGAACAACTGGTCCACAGACAGCCTCATCCCATAATAGTCTGGCCCCCACGAGGCCCCCATCGCACACAGAGAGTAGGCGTATCAGTAATGCCGATCGCCGTGGACGCGATAAATCTTGTGCGGGCCCAGCTATAAATCCTCACTCTTTGCTGTTGGGCCAGCGGCTGGCACGCCTGTCACAGGCCTGCTTAAACCAGTCAACTTCCCATAAATTACACACAATATTTACTATCTGGCATTGCCCAGGCAGATGGGGGGGGTTAGAGAGGGGGGGTACTTTCTCTTGCTGCCCCTGCTGAGTGCACAGCAGCTTCTATGATGATGGGGCACTGGGCCACCAGCGGCCGTGTTCAGTCATGCGGCATCCACCTGCCTAAGCTTCTCCAGGAACACATGCTTCATTTGCGTCTGCCTGCACTGGAGCCTTCAGACTGTAGGGGCTCGCATGGATTTTTTGTGTGTGTGTGTGTGTGTGTGTGTGTGTGTGTGTGTGTGTGTGTGTGTGTGTGTGTGTGTGTGTGTGTGTGTGTGCCTCTCTGTTTCTAGGAAGGCCGTATTCTTTCACATGTGCTCAGGCGCCATCCCCCCCGCTCCCCTCTCTCTCTCTCTCTCTCTCTCTCTCTCTCTCTCTCTCTCTCTCTCTCTTTTACACTTTTCTTGTCATGCGGCTGTTTATGTGTGACTCCCTGCCGCTGTATTGAACACTTCTGAGTGCCCTCGCTGAGTGAGAGATGGTGAAGAGAGGGTGAAGGGTGGGTTGGTGGGGGGTGGGTGGTGAGGGAGAGTGAACAGATTGAAGCAACTGACATCATTTCCCAATAAAACAACCAATCTATTTTCTGAAGTACAATATTAACTCACAGTTGATTTTCTAATAAAATATTTGATCAGCGTTGATAATGGTGGGCCTTGGAGGTCTATAAATGTTCCGAAAATTATTTTGCCACACAGATGTTATCAGCTATCATTATAAAAACCCATTACCAAAATTGCGTTCCATTTATAAAAGATAGTGTTGACATTTAGGAATCATTTATTATTCCAAACATTTTATTTTTAACCTTTAATTTCTTGTCTTTCAAGGTTTCCCCCTCGTCTTGTTTGCCTCCGTGGAAAATTGTTTCATTACATAATTGCTCCATCATTATTTGTGGCTGAGAGTTGCTGAGAAAGAAGAATGCACTTTGATTACATAGCCTAATCCATTGGTCATGGGCCTGGGCTGCCCGCAGGAGATGCATTAGAGACTCCTGCGCCTGCAGTCGCATTTGGCGCTGCATTTGCATAATTGCATGGTGCACATCGGCTGGTCTTGGTGGACACTCTTAGTCAAAGTCACTTAAAGCACTGTAAATGCGTACGTAAGGGGCAGTGTGTTCTGCATGTTCAAATCATGGCCCGTGGCATCACCGCTAGCGCTATGTAGGCTAACACCCCACCCCACTCCACCCCACCGCACACCGCCCCCAAGTCAGCTCCAGGAATTCACTTGCATTTACTCATAGCTCCAGTGTTCCACACAGTGTGTGTGTGTGTGTGTGTGTGTGTGTGTGTGTGTGTGTGTGTGTGTGTGTGTGTGTGTGTGTGTGTGTGTGTGTGTGTGTGTGTGTGCATGCGTGCATTAGTGTAAGCGATATTTGACCTTCATGGCTAATGTGCTGCCTTATGCCTGAAGGTTCCTCTCAGACTTCATGTATCTAACTATCTATTGAGTTCTCTTATCAATGCATCAGTCCCTCCCTCTGTGTGCTTCTGTCTCTTTACCGCATCTCAGATCAGTTTCACATGTGCCAACATCTCTGCTTCTGGTGGCTGCACTGTGTGCTTAAGAATTTTGTCTGATGTAAGGCAATCCCCATTTCCAATTTCATGCTTTTCTCTCTCTCTCTCTCTCTCTCTCTCTCTCTCTCTCTCTCTCTCTCTCTCTCTCTCTCTCTCTCTCTCTCCCAACATTCCAGTCACATTCCAAGCTCACATCCACTTGAACAAATTTCCTCACCCAAGAACAGAAGGGACATTTCCATTCACAGCAGTGCTTTTTGTTTCACATGAAAAGCAACAGAGGAGCTAATCAAAACAAATGGGACCCGCAGCACATAAATCTAAATAGGAACATAAGATCTGCCTATGAATTAATTATATCTCTGAACGGTGTTCACGGTGAGGAAAGTTACCTCCTACAAGGACTGTTCCCTCCCATACAAAAGCATAAAGCTGTGAACATAAATGCGTCTAACCAGAGATTCCTCTCAATCGCTGAACATCTAGGCCTATAGATCAATCGCTGAACATCTATAGATCTAATGAAGGACTTTTCTGCAGAGAGACTGTGGCGCTTGTTCTTCTTCTTCTTCTTCTTGCTCTCCAATCCTTTTCATCCCTTTCTTCCTTTGTCATTAGCAACCACATTGCTTCGTTGGGACGAGGAAAACAATTATTAGTCGTCTTGTCTGCATTAAAGTGCTCAAAGGCGGCCACCAACATTGGGCCCCTGTTGCTCTGTGATTGATTATATCTGGCTACCTCCGTAATGGCCTTTTTTGTCCGTAAGTGTGTATGTGAAGAGCTCTTTTGTCCGTGGCAATTAAGCTAATTGCTATTTGCTAATGTCTTCAGCCTGATAAGAGAAGCCATAGAGATCCTGTCATCCAGTCCTGTCATCCTTGCGTCACAATTGCTAATTATATTTACATGTGAAAGAGCACACTTTTGAGAGTGCTGCAATGTCGCTCCTTTGTTTCCTTGTATGACTTTGACTCCAAATTGAAGCTGCGGCGTAATTAGTTTCATCTCCTGCAAGAGTGAGGAAAATAAGAATGTGATGTATGGAGTTCACCGCTTTTTTATTGTGTGTTTAATGTTCCTGCGTGAGCTTTGAGCGTTGGTTTATAATGTGCATGATGAACTACCATTAATGTCAATCCATAAGATGTGATTAGATGGTATTTAACTTTTTTTTTTTTCATAATTTTAAGAAAAGAAAACTAATCCACAAAGATTAGTTTCTTGCAGCGCATCAGTGAATTTGCGCTTTTCTGTTTGTAGTCAGTCATGGAAGTGATCTTGAGCCATAAAACACCAGTCATCTGTGACAGATTGACTCTGATTCCAATTCTGCCTGTTGAGGCGCAAAGAAATTAAGGGGGGCAAACAATAATTGACTGCAGTTGATTGAAAAAAAACAACAGTGGGAAATGGAAGAGCGCGCTAACTCTCAGGGTCAACAGTGCCGCCTGGAGATTCTGTTGTGTAAAATGGAAGCGCTGAATGTTGTGACTTGGAATGAGCTGCTAGGCACTTGGGCGGCAGTGGCGGCGTTATGTAGCCTGATTTCTCCCAGGTGGCCCAGGCAGGATTCACACTGAGGCGTCCTAGCCTTGGCCATCTTTATATTCATGAGCTAGCATGCTGTGGTGGGAAGCAGCCCAAGCCTGCTCAAGAGAGACAGACAGGGAGGGAGCAAATTATTCTCCCCGTCTTTCTCCTCACTTTGGCCCCGCATAAGTTTGTGTGTGAGTGTGTGAGCAGAGGCATTGTGGGGGATTCTAAAGCACAGTACATGCAGAGAGCAGCCATCTGGCCTGACACCTCTCACCTTGGAGATGATGTATGGTGCAAGCTGCACTTGTTTCCGAGAGCGCTCCACCACGCCCGTCAGGTGCATAGGGTGAATAAAAGGATTTATTAATGGATGTAGAGTAGACCTTTGTCAACAGACAGTAGGCCATAGTCTCTCCTCTATCTCACTGCTGTCAGTGCATTTCATTATTTTTATGGAATCGTTTGTCTGGAGAATAGTTTTATAAAATCAGCCCTCTATTACTTTTCAATGTACAGTTTTACCAAAATTACATAATTGCAATATTAAATCAACAATATTAATTTACAGTCACCGGTCATTCTCACTGCTGTAGCTCAAAAACAAAGTATAAAGTAGGATTTGATTTAATTAGCTGTTTTGTATCTTAACATGGTCACTATTAAGATCTGGACATAATAGTAAAATAATACTAAACGGCAATGCCAGTGCTTTCCAAAGTACCCCCATAGAAATCAAAAATCCCCCATTAGCAATCCATCACACACACCATTAGACTGGTAGACTATTGTGCTATTAGAATGATACACTATTGTGTCCAGGGCTCTTCACGGAAGGTGATGATTACGCTGTCAAGCATCTCTGTGTAAATAGGCTTCCAAAGCATTCTGAACCTGTCAGGTACTCACAGAGGGACCCTCACCAAAAATGAAATGTCCTGTTACGCAGGCCCATCAACTCTTCCGTCCGCGCTAATGTAATTGGCCCCCTCTGTTTTACATTTGGCTATTAGAGAGTTTTGGATGCAGCGGGCTCTCTCTCTCTCTGTCTCTTTCTCTTGTTATTTCTGTCTCTCTCTCTCTCTCTCTCTCTCTCTCTCTCTCTCTCTCTCTCTCTCTCTCTCTCTCTCTCTCTCTCTCTCTCTGTTACTCACGCACACACACATGTGCACACTCTCTCTCTCTCTCTCTCTCTCTCTCTCTCTCTCTCTCTCTCTCTCTCTCTCACACACACGCACACTCACAGACACACACACACACACACACACACACACACACACACACACACACACACACACACACACACACACACAGACAAATCAGCAGCAGCACTCCCAGGCGTAATGTGAAACAGTCAGTACCACCTGCTGGGTGGGTTTGTGGCTGGTCTTGATGCCACAGTGTCTATTATATTGAATGTCTTATATTATATACAGTACTTCATTATTTATTGTCAGATGTGACCATGTTTCCATAGAAACTATGATACCCTAACACGTACAGTACAGTACGTCTATAAATACCTATGTGGAATGTAAGGGATAATGTATTGTCCGCCGGTCTCCGAGAAACATTGCGAGGCGAAGAACCGAGACTGCGCGCACGAGGTTCTGATTCTTCCTCAAGGGCAATATTTCTCTATAATGACCGGCGGACAATGCTATCCCGCTCATTTAGGATCCTTGCTGACATCGATATAATATCTTACAGAGCCTTTTCATTTAATTTGCTAACGTTACGTGAATTCAGCGGAGAAACAAATAGTTAAAGCAACTTCAACTTGAGACATTCTATAGAACGTAGCAAATACCCCTTCACCCTCATTGTTAACCTCTAATGCCTTGATTAATGGAATGTGAATCTCGGGCAAGTAACCTGCATTGACAGCGGTCACTATAGTTTCCAGCAATCATTATACCAAATAACCGGCATCGAACTTGAGGGCCCTTGAAAGTGAATTAAGCCTCCTCGACATTCTAGAGACCAGTACAATGAGCAGAGATAACATCACTTAGTGGCGAGAAAGTCTCAAACGAAACATCAAGTGCCTCTAACCCACTGCCTACAGACCAGAGGCGCCAGTCTGAGGCCTAGAAATGTGCACTGCTAGTGTAGCGCTGCAGTTCTAGCCTTTGTAAAATACAAATACCCCCTCCCCTCTTTTAACCCTGCATGTTAATATGTACTCTCAAGTAAGTTGAGCTACTAGTTTGAAATTTACCAATTAACCGGCATCAGTAACTCCGGCAGAACGCCTTCAGCAAAAAATTGCCCACCCCTGCTACAGACCCCCAGTCTGAGGCCTAGAAATGTGCACTGCTAGTGTAGCGCTGCAGTTCCAGCTGCTGGCCTGCTGGGTTTTTGGCTGCTGGGTTGCTGTGGTCCAGCTGCTGCTGCTCCTGCAAAGCTGGTTGTCAGGCAGTGGAAGGTCAGAGCCTTCAGTCCCAGCCTGCGGCCAGAGACCAGCTTCCTCTCCTGACTAAATCCGTCCAGCACCAGCCCAGCGTAGGCTGCTTAATTACTCCACGTATCGCTGGGGCCCTGAGCCAGGCAGGCCACAGTACAGCACACCTGATTACACACCTGATGTCTCTGCTCCTGCAGATGGGTGGTGGGCGCTTGATCTCTCTAAGGAATTTCCTTTTGTCATTTCTTCATAATGCCTCTTCTGCTTTCCTCATCTCATTTCGTTCTTACTTTCTTCCTCTCTCTCTTGCTCTCTCTCTATCGCTCTTTCTGTTTATTTTCTTCTCCATCTCCCTCGCTCTCTGCGCTCTAATTAACCGGAGACTCAGCGATGGGAAACGTAAGAGGAGAACATCTGTAACCCAGACGGGCCTGTGCGTGTCGTGTCGTCTCTCGTGTACACCTGTACAAGCCAAATGCCTCATTTTGCATTGAATTAGTCTCCCGGCTGTGAACCTGCCATTCTCTGTGGTGAGTGACGGAGGTGGCCACATTTCCTTCCAAGTTAACAGTCATGTTTAGGGAATGCGTTCTCTTCATTTGCAAGCTCTCCATAGCAGCATGAAGCCAAGATTGGAAAGAGAGCAGGCAGCCCATTTGCACTGATCATGCTTTGGAAGAATTACCCATGTGTAAATACTTAAGAGAACGTTAGCCAGCGGCATTTAAAAGGGGGAGATTTGTTTTGTTTTTTTGTTTTTACTTTTTTTTTTGCCCCAAAAGAAACTGGATTGCATCTGTGTTTATTTTTTGTTTATCTCATGTGCATTTGGAGATTGTGCGAAAGCCAAACCTTGATTTACAGGAAGGGATCTGGAATTGAAGGGAAAGGGGAAAAAAAAACCTGGCAAGGTAATGACAGGCACCACAACAAATTCAGTGCTGTTAAAATGGTCGATGTTGTCTAATGATGTATTAGCCAGTGTGTGTCATTTTATGAGGCGCTGTCACTTTGAATGATGAGATCATTTCACCCTCGGACCTCATCACTGCTCCCGGCGAGTGAATCGCTTGCTTTTGCCTGAAATGACCCCTTCAGTTGTTGGGTTCTGAAAGTGAGCTTCTCAACAGCTTTTTTTGTGCAACACATATCATTATGTCTCAATTAAGCTGTCTTCACAATCACCTCTACAAAATGGCTTTTTGTTTTTTAAAAAATGCTGTCCTGAAAAGCTAATGTTCTTTTGTATTTCTTTTGTGATTGATTTCCACCCCATGCAGTACAGCTAAAGTGCGTCCCTCCTTCCTAATGGAATTATAAACTGGCAGTGTGTTTTTAACATGGTGTTTTGTCTTTCAAAATGGCACTCACCTTTTTTACCTGTGTTTCGCCCCTTAAGTTAAACGGTTGGATGGCACATGCCCTGGCGATGTGGGCTCTGTGTGGTGGCGTGGCACTGTGGTGCCGGGTCATTGATATGGCTCTCGTGTCCTCGTCATCTTTGTCGGGAGGACAGGAGTCATGGCGACGGCACGGCGAGGCAGCGGCGGTGACATTTGTGGCACTATCAGGCTCTCGCCACGGAATAGTCTCAGGAGACAAAGATGAGCGAGAGATTCTCTCTCTCTCTCTCTCTCTCTCTCTCTCTCTCTCTCTCTCTCTCTCTCTCTCTCTCTCTCTCTCTTTCTTTCACTCTCTCTCTCTTTCTATCTCTCTCTGTCTTTCTGCCCTTCTCTGTTTTTCTCTCCCGTCTTTTATTTCATTGTTATTATTTTCTTTCTTTCTTATTCGCTCTATGTGAATGCCTTTCACACCTAGCACTGGAGGCAGGCAGGGGTGATGTCTGTGCGCGCGCACACACACACACACACACACACACACACACACACACACACACACACACAGACTTATCTTTGCCTCTGTGACCTTCACAGGCTCATTAGTCAGGCCTCTGGCCAGAGAGCAGCATGGGAAATAGGCAGGTCCTGAGCCCTGAATATGAGGGCCACCCAGTGCTCACACACACACACACACACACACACACACACACACACACACACACACACACACACACAGAGCGAGAGCACACCACACTTTATTTAATCTCACTCCCCACATACATAGTCCCTCTATAATAGAACAGAATGACCTCTCCTTAACCCTACGATCGCACAATGCTTTTCACAATCACTGTTTCCCTTTTTCTTCACTCTCGCTCCTTTTTTATTATGTGAGACACACACACACACACACACACACACACACACACACACACACACACACACACACACACACACACACACACACACACATTCCATGGTCCTTACATTAAGGGCCCAATGGAAACCATGCTATTCCCCTCAATCCTCCTCCCCGTCGACAGGCTATTTCTATACGATGACCTGAACGCAACACATTTCCACCACACCTTAATTTCCCCCCCTTCCTGCCTTTTTGCTCTCAAATTTTTCACCGTGTCGTGACATCTACTTTCATCCCAGCCCCATTCTTCCTGCGCCCCGGCGGTCTTTAAAGAGGCTCAGCGTCGGCTGCAGAAGGTCACCCCATTTTCCCTTCATGCCGCTGGGGGCAGCCGGCCGCTTTGAGCAGCACTGCCCTCCAGGTCACGGACTCTTGCTGGGTACTGGGAGCATCTGCCCGCACTCAGGTGTGTGTGTCTGTCTGTCTGTGTGTGTCTGTGTGTGTGTGTGTGTGTGTGTGTGTGTGTGTGTGTGTGTGGCCACCGGCTGCCAGGCAGAGCTGGAGCTGCGTGGGCCCGAGTGACTGATGCCCGTGTCAGCCGCTGGCTCGCTGCTTTCCTCATGCCCAGTGAACAGCAGCGTCCCGCTGGGCACCCCGGGACACATCCTCCAGCTCTCCGAGAGAGAGAGGGATAGAAGGATAGAGGGATAGAGAGAGAGAGAGAAGGAGAAAGAGTGCATGTGTGAAGGAGAGAGTGTCAAATGGATGGAGAAAGAGAAAAAACTGAACTGGAGACAGACAGGCAAGAGATGAATGATGTAAATACATGTAGTGGGATAAAGAAAGATAGAGAGGCGTTTCAAAGGGAAATAGAAGGAAGAAGTAGAAATGAAGAGAGTGACTTGGAGAGAGAGAGAGAGAGAGAGAGAGAGAGAGAGAGAGAGAGAGAGAGAGAGATGCCAGGTATGTAGATGCCTGCCATAGAGAGAGAGTCACCTCATGAGTGAATCACAAATACAAATACATCCAAATACATCCCATCCATGCACACACACACACACACACACACACACACACACACAGTATTGTTTAATTAATTATACTATGTCCATGTTTTTATTTATGTAACTTTGTACAAATGGAAATGCTTTGGCAATGCAATGTATATTTTTGACATGCCAATAAAGCTTCATTGAATTGAATTGAATTGAATTGAATTGAGAGAGAGAGAGGGTCCGATAGAGTCTGGTACGTTATATATTACGCATCTTCCCCATAGCTGAACACTGGCTCTACATTAAGGCTGTGAGGCCTCGGCTGCTCCAGCAGACGGCTCAGGCAGTCATGTACTCATCGTCACTGCAATCATGGCAGCTCCCTCAACAGTGAGATTTGCAGCACAAACGCCCTCACAGCCCGCCTGCATCCAACACCACACTGCACTCCGCTATGCAGGGATCGCATGAATATTTATGACCAGACCCACAGCCTGCTTGTGTGTGTGTTTGTAAGGTTTGTGTGTGTGTTTGTGCGGTTTGTGTATGTGTGTGCGTGCTGTGAGTCTGTCTGTCTCTGACTGTTTTTGTGTGTGTGGTGTGAGTCTATCTGTGTGTGTGTGTGCGTGTGCGTGTGCGTGTGCGTGTGCGTGTGTGTGTGTGCGTGTGTGTGTGTGTGTGTGTGTGCATGCTGCAGGTGGCCAGTTACTGTGGAGCAACTAGGTGTAATGAATCCCGGAGCTGCAGGGCTCCACTGCCTCTGGTGAACTAAGGGGGGGATCTCTGCCTTATGACCGACACAAGCAGGGGGGATCCAGACCTGGTGTTTCACACACTCTTAGACAAGTCTCACCTCTCCAGACCAAAGAGAAGAGATGGAGGTCAGCCAAACACACTCACTGCCTCAGTCGGCTGCACGTTTGCCCTTGCTCTCCGCTCAAGTAAACTGAAACATACGCTGGCACTCCGTTCTCAAGGCCACTTCCTCTATTTTAATAGTTCCTGACTGACAGAATGCAGATAAATAATTACAACTTAGAAACACAGAAAAAAAGAGCTGGTTAAGTTCATTATTATAATCCTAATATAAAGCAAGTGTGTTGAATTCCCATGGGAAACACCTCAGAATTTTCATACAACTCCCTCAACACGTTCTTTTTCTTTTGCTGTTTTAAGACAGTGGATTACCCAGGACAAGAATAGAGCCCTTCCGTCTGCTAGCAAAGTCCTTAAAGTTAATAACATTGTACTCAACACGTCCATTATTAATGTTGCAGTCACCTTGCCTGTGCGGAGATTTTTAAACGTGTTTCCTGGAGCATGGCAGAGTCATTGAATAATGAATCATTAAAGCCTGGCTCTACTCTAATTCTCTCTTGAAAGTGATTGTTCCCCCGGTTCACACATTAAAGCTTTTAGAAGTGAGGAACGGGGAATTGATGGATCTCAGGCCGAGCTTTGGCTTTGCCACAATGGCACTGAATCTGAATGTGGTGTTGAAGGGGAGTCGAGGACTAGAGTGCTGTCTTTCAGCTAGTCAGATTGCTTAAGGAAGACGGCTGATCATTTCCTGTTGTTGTTATTGTATTCGTCATTGGCGTCATTGTCGTCATTGTTGTTGTTGGCAAGACTATTAAATAGAAACATTGGCACTCGACTCTGTCATCACACAAAACAACCGTTTACTTATCAGTCCTTTAAACACACACACACACACACACAACACACACACACACAATAGATGGAATAAATATTCAGTGTCAGGTAAACATATCACCTCATGTTGTTTCTCTTTTCCAACTCTTCCAAACAAAACCCCACCAAGCTAAACATTTTGCCTGGAGTGACGTCCTTCTCACTGAGTACTTTAGCAACCTGTTGGCAGCTGCCCGACAAATCAATCGTTGTAATAAAGACGACTTCATCGAGACAGAACGCGTTGGCGCATAATAAAGGCAGAAACGGTGAAGACAACAGATGTGCCTTCTGACGAGATGTGAGCCACGGCATCTGAGCGTTGACGTCTCTAATGGCAACCGACAGGGCACCTCAGTACGTGAGAGAGCGGTTGCGGCAGAGGCCGTGATTACTGCTGCCTTCTCTCCGACACAACAACAGATGCTCGGTGTGATATTAAATGCATTGCACCAGGAACATCTCTCTCGATTAGCGCCGATGTGTCTCATCCCGACTGGCGTCGCTCGGAGCAAGATTCAACACTTTGGGATTACAGGCAGCACTGTGTTTTAATGTGACCTTGGCAGATGATGGGGAAATGAGTCTCGTTGTTTTTCCCTCTTCTGTCCGCCGTGCTGTTTGAATGTCAAATATATTAGCCGATCCTGCAGCGTCCACAAGTCATTTCACAAGGCTCTCAAATGACTCCTGTAATTTCACATTTGCCACACACACACACACACACACACACAGACACACACACACACACCTCTACATTTTGCCCATGCTGTGGCCTCTGAGCAGAGAGTTCTCTCACACACAGTGCTTGTTGCTGAACATCAACATTAGCAATTTATATGCGTGTGTGTGTGCGTCCGTGTGTGTGTGTGTGTGGAGTGTGTTTACCACACCAGGGGATGTTTACCACACTGACGATAATTTAAATATATACAGGCCCACAGCAACATCTCTAAAGCCAGAAATGTGGAGACAGTGGAAGGTTTCTTACTAAGAGATGGAATGATTTTTTTTCCCTTGGTCGTTGTGGGAAATCCATAATCTCAGGTTTAGCGTTACACTTGATGGAGGGGAGTGTGTTGGATCATCTCAAATGCCAGTCTAATATTGGCTGGAGCGTTGTGGTTTTGCCCATCACGGCTACTGGCTAATACATAAGTAATGATTCTTTATTTTTGGCCTCATCAGTGCCTCAGCAGTCATGCAGGACTAGCCCTTGGATGATCATGCTTGCATGTTCTGGTCTAGGCTCAGGGCTTTGAGATTCATGGCACGTCGTATGTATGTTATACGTGTGCATTTCCCAACAGTTTTACAGGGAGCAATATTACAACAGTATAGTCACAAAGAGTATTTATGAAATCAAATTCAAACATGTTGCCCTGTCCGGTTAAAAAAATATATATTCAAAATTTTTTCTTTTGAATTAATGTTCGTAGTGCACAGATTTGGCTAAAAGTATAACTATGGAAAATAAAGGTGGCACATATTTAAATGACACTTCTGATGAGTGTTTTCACATCATACAGGTTCCTAACTTCAATCTCCAGTCCTAGTGCTAGCTCTCAGAGGAGAACTCTGGCGAGCGCTGCTGGACAGTATGCATGGGGGCTGGGCTTCTCTCCTCTGTGTAGTGGGTGGCACTGTAGGTATGGAAATGGCTCCTGAATTATAGATTGTGGACTGTAAATCTCGAGACCACTGCTTAGTCTTAATTAACCTGTGCTCATTTTTTAGTTGCTATCTCTTTGTGGTATTGTGTGTGTGTGTGTGTGTGTGTGTGTGTGTGTGTGTGTGTGTGTGTGTGTGTGTGTCTGTGTCTGTGTGTGTCTGTGTCTGTGTCTGTGTCTGTGTCTGTGTCTGTGTCTGTGTGTGTGTCAGGGAGAGAGAGAGGAAGAGGAAGAAAAATACATTTTGTATTACCATTTTGCAGCCTTCTTGGCTCAAGAAGAGCTTATTTCACTCAGCTATTAATTACAGTCTGATTAATGACCAGCATAACAGCTGAGATGATTAATCAATGTTCACATAAACACTCAACGATACAACAAACAATATGGGACTGAAGGTTTCTTTCAGCCAGCACTAAGATGGAAGAAGCAAAAAATAAGCCACAAGAGCTGTGTGCGT
>JAODXP020000025.1:2498375-2500875 GCA_027497455.2 Sardinella longiceps
TGTGTGTTTGTGTGTGCGTGTGTGTGTGTGTGAGCGAGAGAGAGAGAGAGAGAGAGAGAGAGAGGTAGAGAGAGAGAGAGAGAGAGAGAGAGAGAGAGAGAGTCCACTCAGTATGCAGAACTACACTACATGGGACAAGCATCCAACTGAAGCCCTACATGCAGAATTTTGCAGATTTATACTGAAAGTCCAAACTAAAACACCCAATAACGCATGTAGGGCAGAATTAGGTCGTTACCCATTGGCAATACCAATCCAAAAAAGATCTCTCAAATTCTGGATGCACTTGAAATCTAGTCCCAAAGACACACTTCAATTTGAAGCATTAAAAACCCAGGAACTGAACCCAGAAAAGAGTCCCCTGTGCCAGCTGGTACTGAAGCTCACTAACCCACTAGCAAAAACTAACATCCAACAAGCTCAGACCAGTACTGCTTCCAAAACACAAATTAGTGTCAATAAAATTATCAAACAAACAAAAGAAAACTATTTGGATCATTGGAGAGACCAAACTTCAAACCAAAGCAGAATGAATTTCTATCTGACCCTAAATCGAGAGTACAAATTGGCTGAATATCTCACCTCTGTCAGAGATACGAAACAGAGGCAAATCCTAACCAAATACAGGCTTAGTGACCACAAACTTGCAATAGAAACAGGTAGACACAGGAAAACCTGGCTACCAAAAGAGGAAAGAACTTGTGGTCACTGCCAGACAGAGGAGGTTGAGACAGAGGAGCACTTTCTTCTTCACTGTGAAAAATATAGCGAAATAAGAAAAACCTTTTTCTGCATATTTAAAACAAGCCAGCCAAATTTTGACACCCTCAGCATGACTGAGAAAATGGCGCTCCTGTCTGGAGAGGGGCCAACAGCTGCTCTAGCAGCACAGTACATTTCTAATTGCCATAACCTGCGAGACACTGGTTCAATGTAAATTGACAGCATTATGTTTAATATTTGTGTTACCAGTAAAAAAGAGGGTATTTTTGTCTTATCTTATTCTACTATGATGTTGATTTGCTATTCTAGCAATAAGCTTGATTTCTTTTTCATTTGAATTGTTTGTTTGAATGTGAGTGTGTGTGTGTGTGTGTGTGTGTGTGTGTGTGTGTGTGTGTGTGTGTGGGTGGGTGTGTGTGTGTGTGTGTGTGTGCACGTGCGTGCATGAATTTGTATATATACATGCATACGTATATGTGTATGTTTATACATGGAAAAAAAAAAAAAAAAAAAAACTATTATTAACTATTATTAATTATTATTAACTTTCTTGATCTTAAGTATACAGTTGTTAACTTTGAATGTTACCATGTAAATGTTTATCATTTTAATACTTGTCTATACTATCCTGTATTACTGCTTTGGCAATGCAAATTCTGTTTTGTCATGCCAATAAAGCCCTCTTTGACTTGACTTGACTTGACTTGAGAGAGAGAGAGAGGTAGAGAGAGAGAGAGAGAGAGAGAGGTAGAGAGAGAGAGAGAGAGAGAGAGAGAGAAGTAAAGGGTGCTAAGAAGAGAGAAGGATTTTTAACACTGATAGATGGTGCCTCGCTTGGAAGAAATGAAGGTGGGGTCTTTTTAAGCAGTCACATCTTTAGGGGATTTCATGTCCATACACAGTAGCCTTATCCCTCTTCTGGCCTGTAGCACATCCACAGGCTGTGGGACGATTTGAATAGAACAGCTGATGGAACTAATATTTTTTTGATTCTTATCTGCCTGTCTTATCTGCAGATATAGACTATGACTGCTTTTCTGTTTTGTCTTTTGGCCATTTTATTTCCTTTTCTCTTTTCCACTTCAATAAAAATGCACTTAAATTACAATGTGCCCTGTTTTGTGAATGAATCAATGTGCTATCACATGAATGGAATTTCAATGAGACTTCCATATCGCTAAATTTTTTCATCTTTGCAGTTGTTTCATATTGAATCAACTTCCAGGTTGTTTAAACTTCGTACTGAATCAGACACGCTCAGCAACATACATTAAGTGGAGGGAACATCATTTATCCACAACTGCAACCAAAAGAAATGCATTTGAAATGCCATTTGTTTTGCTGACAAGTCAGTCTTCTTTTTTTCATTTTTTGAAAATCCTTTTCCACCCTTTTGAAACAGCCAAGCTGCACACTTGGAGATGAGACCCCAAGTGTCTGGGAATTGTGTGTGTGTGTTGTGAGTGTGTGTGTGAGTGAGTGGGGGGTCTTCTTATAAATAGTGTTTTAATTTCAGTGTTCACCACAGTGGAGCGTGAAGCAGCCCATTATCTGGTTCATTACGAAAAGAGGTGTGTGTGTGTGTGTGTGTGTGTGTGAGAGAGAGAGAGAGAGAAAAAGAGACAGAGGGAGAGAGAGAGTGTGAGAGAGAACCCGCCTGGGAGTGTGTCTGTATGCTTGTTTAATTCTGAGTGCCTGAGTGCATCTGTGTTTCTATATGTATGTTGTTTGTGGAGTAGTGCACAGGAGAGTCCTGTGGTGGACGTCTGAATGTTAG
>JAODXP020000025.1:2508375-2515580 GCA_027497455.2 Sardinella longiceps
CACAAGGTTGAGACCTAACATTGAGGGTCCCCAAGCAGGGCATCTGGTCTTCTAGATCTTTCCCATCTCATCCCTCTCTCTGTGTGTACTTTTTATTTATCTTTCTCTCTTATTCCACCCCCTATGCCTTCCCTCACTTTCGCCACGCTCCTGGTACAAAACACGATCAGCCAATGGGGTGACTGCCTGCCAGCTTGCCCACCACACGTGTCCAGATTAATCCTCTGACTCAGAGACTGTTGATCTCCCTCCCTCCATCCTCCTGGTCCTGCGTGGTGCCTCCTCTTCCTCCTCCTCCCCCTCCTCTTCCTCCTCTCCCCCCTCCTCTCCTCCTTCTCTTCCTCCTCCTCCTCCTTCTCTTCCTCCTCCTCTCCTCCCCAACTCTAACCAGCAGTATCCTATTGAGGCGGCTTTGGCGGCTGGCGGCCTCTGTGTCCCATGTGCAGCTGAGAGAGAGAGAGAGGGAGAGAGACAGAGAGAGAGAGAGAGAGAAAGAGAGAGAGAGAGAGAGGGAGAGAGAGTAAAGCGAAAAGGCCAATAAACATCTCCAGCTATCTGAGCCTGCCACATCCATCCCTGTGGCATTTGCATAAATTGAAAGCAACCCGTGAGATATTGCCAACAATGCAGATTTGGCAGATAGCGCGGCCGAGGCGGCGCACGACGGCGACAGCTCAATTTGATTTGTTTAGAGTGATTCATTTAATCATCTCCCCACTCCCTCACACCCCCCTTCCCTCAACACACACACACACACACACACGCTCCCACACCCCTCACCCCCCCACGCTAAAAAGTATCCTAATCAAAAAGCTCTCACACATCCAAGTTGGGGCTCTCAAACGCTGGCCATGAGTGGTTGACTCAGACTGTACTCTGGTTCAGGATAGCGGAGATATTCAACAAGCAAGAGGAGCCTCCTATCCTCTAGCAGTCATGTTGACACATGATGCAAAGCTGGAAGTGGCAGTTTGTTAGTGAGCAATGTGACTCAGCTACTTTTACATTAGCCTATGTGTCTGGGGGGGCGAGGGGGGAGGCAAAAACAACAGGTACCAAACTAGACGGTAAAAATAGCCAGCGCTGCGCAGTGGGCGGCTTTGGTCTCCGGGCTTATTAATTCTGGAGGCAGCTGAGCTTTTAATGTAGCCACCTGTATCTGGGCTTGTCATGTAGCCATCAGAAATAATCCAGGCAGAGCAAGTTCATTGTGAATCAGTGTCTACACGCTGTCAGTCGCTGCTCTATTATTTAAAGTGGGGCCCTTTACTAATTCATGGAGCTGGAGACCAGCCATAGTGGCGTGACTGGAGTGAGGGACAGAGGAGAGGAGAGAGGGAGGTGGAGAGGGAGAGAGAGAGGGGGAGAGGGGGCAGGGGGGCAGGGCAGTGGGAGACCCTCGATGAGGGGTAGGGTGCTAAGAGCAAAAATGATGGAAGAGTGAGTAGTATTCCTGTATGGTATGTTAAGATATTGCCAGACCAACATTTTGTGACCTGGATAGTGTATGAGTACCAGTGATGCGCGGGTACACGTTTGAACCAACCGCACCCGACCGACGTTCTCAACTAGACCGACCGCAACTCGGACCGCAAAACTTGGATCGCAGAACTCCAGTCCGAAACCCGCTTCCACCTGCTTGTTTAAAAAAATATCTATGCTTTTGACTGCCCTTATAGCCTCATTTTGGCAACATAAAATGTATATATGACCCGAGTATGCATAGCCTACAAACTGAGGTCAATGGCATTGTTCAGCATTTCACCTGGTGCATTTAAACTAGGCCTACATTTTTTTTTAAAAATCCACCATTCATGCAGAAGTCAGGCTTATATAGCTTATCATTTAAAATGCATATCGTAAAGAAGGACGTAAAGAAGGATGAAGGGTGCCAAATCGTCTATCACAAGCAAGTAGCCCAGAACATTAACACAACATGAAAGTGCAAGCTGCAAGGTAGGCTACAAGGTGGAAATGGTCAAAATAAACAAGTAGCCCACGGAACATTAACACAAAATATGACAGTGCACGCAGCATAATGCGCTCAATTGCATTCAATCATAATGCATTCTGCATTCAAAATAATAATAAGGTAAATGGCATAGGCTACATTATTATTATTTTTTTTTTTGCTTTACGCGCGCTGTGGAGAAATAAGATTGAATCGACAGTGTCAGGGTGAAGACGATTTCTTATCACTTCTATGACACGGCCTGCAGAGCTGAATGTGCGCTCAATGGCTGCGCTTGAAGCTGGGACGCAGAGAATCCTCCTTGCCAACGCAGGGAGCCTTGGGTAGGTGTGGGCCTTACCAGTGGTGCACTTATTGCGGGCCATGTTCGTCGTGCCAGTTTTGTGACTATCAAATTTGTAAATTGAATCACAAGAGGTAGGCTACACATGACAAAGCCAGCACTATTACCATCGTCTTTAGTCACCTCAGCAAAAGTTTCCCACACTTAACTCTCTCTGTTTGTGTGTTTCTGGAGCTTCCACTCTCCAGACTTCAGCTTCTCCCTTACCGCTTCCATCTCTCTCCTCTCCTACACTGAGCTTGCATCTTCGCCCCATGCAGTCATTCAATCAATTTTAATATAAATTACAAAAATGTAGTCAACTTTTATTTTAGACCCGACCGACCGCGGCCCGCATTTTATATTTTTTTGATGACTCGTGCCCACGGAAACCCGCGGACGCCCGCAGTCATCCGCTCAGTTTGGATCAACCCGCGCGACACTGACACACACACACACTACACTTCAAATGTTCCTATTACCTGCTCATATTCAGACCTAAGAGAGAGAGAGAATATATGCATAGGCCTGCATGTGTGTATTGTGCGTGTGTCAATGTGTGACTGCAAGCATGTGTGTCCAAAAAAAAAGAAGACAAAGACGAGTAGGATCAATTAGGCCCAGTGTTTAATTTTTCCATCAATGGTGCATGCGCGCACACACACACACACACACACACACATAGTCCAAGCATGCACTGGTCGTAGTGCATGTGAATACTTGGGTGGGGATTTTACGTACGTTTAACGTAGTCCTGTTGTTCAAGGTCACAAAGTGCTGTCGGAATAAGATCAACAGTTTATAAACAGAGAAACTTTCTCTGGTCCCCTACCTCTTAACCTCGGGGAGGAAATAAGCAGCAGAATTTCCGACCTGAACCGATGGCTGTCTAAATGGTGTGCCGATAATAAAGTGGGGTTTATTGACAACCATAGGTCATTCTGGGGGAAAACCTGAACTTATGAATCGAGACGGTCTCCATCCCTCGCGGAAGGGAAACGGTCTCCTTTCTAGGAACATCGACCAGCATCTAACCGCGGCATGTTCCTGATATACCAGAGTTTGGTTCAGGTGGCAGGATTACTGTCTTACACAGTTCCCTGCCGCGTCGCCGTGATATTAGCAGCAGTCAGGTCCCCTTAGGGAGAGAGTCCACGAGATATAGAGGCATTAACCATAGTAACCTCATACACATAAAACCAGAAGCAAACTATAAGCATAGCCAACAGTCAAAATTGAAGTTTGGCTTGTTGAATACTCGCTCACTCTCGTCAAAATCGACGCTAGTAAACGAACTCATTACTGATAATCATATTGACATACTTTGCCTCACTGAAACCTGGCTAAAACCAGACGAATACCTATCGCTAAATGAAGCCACTCCCCCCAGTCATTCAAACTTCCACACACCGCGCCAACGCGGGCGTGGAGGTGGGGTAGCCACTATCTACAATTCTAGCTGCAGAATGGCTCCCAAGCTCGAACATAAGTTCAATTCTTTCGAGGTACTCGTCCTCAACCTTATTCAGCCTGGAGCTAAGCCATTAACTATTGTAACATTGTATAGACCTCCAGGGCCATACACTGAATTCCTAACTGAATTCTCTGACTTTATATCCACATTAGTTGTTAAATCAGATACAATAGTCATCTTGGGCGATTTTAATATTCACATGGATGTTGCACACAACAGCCTGACAGCTGCATTCCAATCTCTGATTGAGCACATTGGCTTCTGTCAAAATGTAAATGCACCTACACATAAAGACAACCACACTATTGACCTTGTACTAACTTACGGTACTCAAGTAGAACAACTTACAATTGCACCCCAACCAACATTGACTGACCATTACCTTATTACTCTAGAAATACCAGTCGACCATGTAGCGCAAAATGTGACCCACTACTACACTAGAGGCATAACGCCTAAAACCACTGACGATTTCATTGAAAAAATTCCTGACCTTACACCAACACGCTATGATAGTCCTATCCCATCACCAACACATATCGACCAATTTACTGATCATGTTATGAACACATTACATTCAACACTTGACTTAATTGCTCCACTTAAAAAGAAAACAAGGAAGGTAGAAAAAACTGCCCCTTGGTACACCACACATACACGTACATTAAAACAGGCTGCTCGCAGACTAGAAAGGAAATGGCTCAACACTAAACTCGAAGTATTTCACATTGCCTGGAGAGAGAGCCTGAAAGAATACAAGACTGCACTGAACAATGCTAAAACAGCTTATTATTCCTCGCTTATACATGAACACAAAGACGATCCAAAATTCCTCTTCAACACTATATCAAATTTGACAAAAAGTAAGACTGAAGTAACTCAGTCCATTCCAAGTCACCTCAGCAGTGACGACTTCCTGAATTTTTTCAATGAAAAAATTGAAACCATACGACTTAAAATTAGCAACATGCCTACAGCCTCTCTACTAACTACTGATAGCTGTAGCCAACCCGTAGCATACCTTGACTCCTTTATGCCCACTGATATATTAGAAATTTCTTGTCTCATTACCAAAGCGAAGGCGTCAACATGCCTACTTGATCCTATTCCTACTCACCTCCTCAAGGCAGCCTTTACACCTCTAGCTGAGACATTACTTGAAATTATCAATAGCTCACTCCTAGCGGGACATGTACCAACTACTTTCAAGACATCAGTCATTAAACCATTGATTAAAAAACCAAACCTTGACCCTGATGTTCTGGCTAATTACAGACCTATATCCAACCTTCCTTTTATATCCAAAATTCTAGAAAAAATTGTGTTCAAACAAATTTGTCGCTTCCTAGACGAAAACAAAATCCAGGAAGTCTTCCAATCAGGATTTAGAGCTAATCACAGCACTGAAACGGCCTTAGTTAAAGTCTTCAACGACCTCCTTCTTTCCATGGACAATGGTAATATATCCATATTAATTTTACTTGATCTTAGTGCAGCTTTTGACACCATTGACCACAATATCCTACTACACAGACTCGAACATACGATAGGCATTAGAAATTCAGCATTAGCTTGGTTCAAATCCTACCTCACTGATCGATACCAATTTGTACATGCCCACAACGTCTCATCTTGTCATGCTAAAGTTAAATATGGCGTTCCGCAAGGCTCAGTACTGGGCCCCCTACTATTCTCTCTCTATATGCTACCTCTGGGTGAAATCATTAGGAAACATGGCATTGCATTTCACTCATACGCAGATGATACACAGCTTTATCTCTCTATGAAGCCTAGCGACTGCACTGCAACAACCAAACTCAATGCCTGTCTTGAAGATATTAAAGTTTGGATGTCAAAAAATTTCTTATGCTTGAACTCAGATAAAACTGAAGTTATGATGATTGCCTCTAAACAACTGAAGGACACCTCGCTTCACCATCATAGCTCACTTAGCAGTCCTACACTCTCATTTAGCTCACAAGTGAAAAATCTGGGGGTAATTATTGATCAAGACCTGTCCTTGAATAGCCATGTAAAGCACATTTCTAAAACATCATTTTTTCACCTTAGAAACATTGCTAAGGTTAGGAAGTTCCTGTCCTTTGAGGATGCTGAAAAACTTATACATGCATTTGTTACCTCCAGACTCGACTACTGCAATGCTCTGTTCTCAGGGTGCAGTAACACCTGCATTAAAAGTCTACAGCTAATCCAAAATGCAGCAGCTAGAACACTCACTAGAACTAAGAAATATGAACATATTTCTCCCATTCTAGCATCTCTACACTGGCTTCCTGTCAAAAGTCGAATTGACTTCAAAATCCTTCTCATGACGTATAAGGCACTTAATGGCTTAGCTCCTGCGTATATTACAGATTTACTTGTTCCATACCATCCAGCAAGACCTCTGAGATCTCAAAATGCTGGCCTCCTTGAAAAAGTGACCATATCTAAAACTACAATTGGAGGAAGAGCTTTTGCCTATCGAGCACCTCTTCTATGGAATTCTATTCCTCCCTACATTCGCGCAGCGGACACTCTCAATACCTTTAAGTCTAGACTTAAAACCTTCCTTTTGACATTTCCTATAATTAGGAGTGGGCCATGGCATATCACCACTCCTCTTGGGCTTTCCTGGGAGGGCTACCTCTGCTGGTTTTCCAAGGCGGCCACTGACCACCCCCTTCTGGGTTGGTGAGATGCCATGTACCATACCTTAGTTATGCTGCGATAGCCTAGTGCTGCCACCTTCTGCACACTTGCCATCCTGTACAACCCTCTTTCTCCTCTCTCTCTCTCTCTCTCATCACTCTAGCTAGATTATATGACACATATCATGAAGTGATATCCTCCTAGATTGGCCTAACCCTCTTGTTTCTGCTTCTTTTGTCTCTCTTGCCTCCTCTGCCCCGACGCACTGGCTGAGTGATGAACCTCCCTGCCACCAACCCTACCCCACTACGGATGCTGCCCCGACGCACTGGCTGAGTGATGAACCTCCCTGCCACCAACCCTACCCCACTACGGATGCTGATCAACCCCCCCCCCCCCGGAGCCACACACCAGGACCATCCTCCCCTTTTCTCTGAGGCCCTGATGGAACTGGCCTGATGGCCCCCTGATGACCACTACTTAGATGGCGACCAACACCCAATGAACTCTGATCCCACTCCAATTACTGACTAATCCCACACTCCAACTACTGACTCCATCCCTTGGCCCTGACTGTCACACAAACTATGTGTATATCATCTCTGACTACATTCAGTACTCATACTGTTTTGTGTTAACCATGGTCAATCTATGCATCAGACTTTACGGATACTTTATTAGGCCCCAGGCAGGTAGGCTGAGTCCATGAGGCGTGGATCTGCCCAAGGTTTCTTCCTACATAACAAATTATTTACAAAGCGAGGAGTTTTTCCTTGCCCCTGATT
>JAODXP020000025.1:2525742-2545742 GCA_027497455.2 Sardinella longiceps
CAATGTAATTTTTTACTTTAGGGGGCGCTACGGAGTCCCTGGGCCACACCCAAGTCCATGCCTCTGTATACCTCTAGTGTTCCATACTTCCAAGGTGTGTGCAAAATTTCATGAGTTTTCATGCACGGGAAAGGGGTCAAAAATGGCCGTAACCAGGGGAAGAAAATAATAATAATAATAATAATAATAATAATAATGACAAATCCTTACAAAAGCAATAGGGCTTCGCACCGGTCGGTGCACAAGCCCGTTCCGGGCTCGTGCACCTCGGTGCTCGGGCCCTAATAACTAAAGCCGCAAGCGGCGATGACGGGCCCTCGCACCAGGTGCACCGCAAAGAGTGCATATCGCAACAATGGTACACAGTGAAGGCACATTCACTCGGAACAGGTGTGCTATCTTTGTCTCACCCTCATTTTTTACACTCGCAGACACTCACTGTCACACACTCACTCAGTCTGCCTTTTACACTCTTTCTCTTAGTAGGGGCGCTACAGAGATTCACATAAGTCATACTGCATGTATCAGAAGATGGTCCACAGTCTGTGTACCAACTTTGGCTATGATAGGTCAAACCGTTTCCAAGTTATAATGTTCGACCACAAGGGGGCATTAGAGAGTTTCGATTCATGGTTTTGCGTGGTCAGAACACGGTCAGGAGTCCATATACCAAGTTTGGATAAGCTACGTCAAACCGTTTCCAAGTTATCATATTTGACCACTAGAGGGCGCTAGAGAGTTTCAATTCATGGTTATGCGTGGTCAGAACACGGTCAGGAGTCCATATACTAAGTTTGGATAAGCTACGTCAAACCGTTTCCAAGTTATAATATTTGACCACTAGGGGCGCTAGAGAGTTTCGATTCATGGTTATGCGTGGTCAGAACACGGTCAGGAGTCCATATACCAAGTTTGGATAAGCTATGTCAAACCGTTTCCAAGTTATAATTTTTGACCACTAGCACTTTTAGCACATTTCCTGCTTGACCAGGTGGTGGCGCTATAACAGGCACGCCCATAGGGTGTCTAGATATCATCACAGGCACACGATCTATGAACCTGTGAAGTTTCAGATCAATCGGGTAAAGCATTGTCAATTTCTGGCACATTTCCTACTTGACCAGGTGGTGGCGCTATAACAGACACGCCCACGGGCCGTCTAGATATCATCACACTCATACCATCTATGAACCTGTGAAGTTTCAGACCAATCGGTTAATGCAGTGTGATTTTATGACACACTTCCTGTTTCGTGATAAGCACTTTTCCTGCTTGACCAGACGGTGGCGCTATAACAGTCACGCCCACGGGGTGTTTAGATATCATCACAGTCATACCATCTATGAACCAGTCAAGTTTCAGATCAATCGGGTAAAGCATTGTCAATTTCTGGCACATTTCCTGCTTGACCAGGTGGTGGCGCTATAACAGCCACGCCCACGGGGTGTCTAGATATCATCACACTCATACCATCTATGAACCTGTGAAGTTTCAGACCAATCGGTTAATGCAGTGTGATTTTATGACACACTTCCTGTTTCGTGATGAGCTATTAAAATCATACAATTTCATAATATTGTTATTCCAACATATTTCGTAGTATCAAAAATCCGTTCGCAATTTAGCATCAGCAGCATCTAGAGGTCATGTACACCAAATTTCACTTGAATCTGACATACCGTGTCCGACGAGTACGTTAAAGTTCACTGTGTGTCCAAATTTTTACACTCCTTATTACCTCACTTCCTGTTGGGCGTGGCTAATGCAATGTAATACGAAAGTTGTTCGTCTTGGGGAGTCCCACACACCTACCAAATTTCGTGAGTGTAGCTCAAAGTATATGTCAACCATGGCACTTAATGTCAATTTCTGTAGTGGTTCCACCTTGCCAGATGGTGGCGCTGTAGCAACCACGCCCATTAAGTGAATGGATATCATCGTAATCATAAGATCTATAAACGGTATGAGTTTCAGACAATTCTATCAATGCATTGCGACGTTATGACACTTTTCCTGTTTTTCAGTTTTTCTCGGAATTCATTCGTCCGCCATATTGAAATCGTAAAAGGTATGAAAAATCCCTTCGCAATTTCACATCATCAACATCTCGGCATCATGTCTGACAAATTTCATGGGAATCTGACAAACGGTGTCCGAGGAGTATGTTAAAGTTCATCATGTGACCGGCCCATAGAGCCCAATGTATTTTTTTTTTTGTAGGGGGCGCTACGGAGTCCCTGGGCCACACCCGGATCTATGGCCTCGGTGTGCCTCGAATGGCGCGCACTCCCAACGTGTGTGCAAAATTTCGTGAGTTTTCGTGCACAGGAAAGTGGTCAAAATGGCCAATTTCGTTGGGAGGAAAAGAATAATAATAATAATTAAAGCCGCAAGCGGCGATGACGGGCCCTCGCACCAGGTGCACCGCAAAGAGTGCATATCGCAACAATGGTACACAGTGAAGGCACATTCAGTCGGAACAGGTGTGCTATCTTTGTCTCACCCTCATTTTTTACACTCGCAGACACTCACTGTCACACACTCACTCAGTCTGCCTTTTAAACTCTTTCTCTTAGTAGGGGCGCTACAGAGATTCACATAAGTCATACTGCATGTTCAGAAGGTGGTCCACAGTCTGAGTACCAACTTTGGCTATGATAGGTCAAACCGTTTCCAAGTTATAATGTTCGACCACAAGGGGGCATTAGAGAGTTTCGATTCATGGTTTTGCGTGGTCAGAACACGGTCAGGAGTCCATATACCAAGTTTGGATAAGCTACGTCAAACCGTGTCCAAGTTATCATATTTGACCACTAGAGGGCGCTAGAGAGTTTCGATTCATGGTTATGCGTGGTCAGAACACGGTCAGGAGTCCATATACCAAGTTTGGATAAGCTACGTCAAACCGTGTCCAAGTTATCATATTTGACCACTAGAGGGCGCTAGAGAGTTTCGATTCATCGTTATGCGTGGTCAGAACACGGTCAGGAGTCCATATACCAAGTTTGGATAAGCTACGTCAAACCGTTCCCAAGTTATCATATTTGACCACTAGAGGGCGCTAGACAGTTTCGATTCATGATTCTGTGTGGTCAGTACACGGTCAAGAGTCCATATACTAAGTTTGGATAAGCTACGTCAAACCGTTTCCAAGTTATAATATTTGACCACTAGGGGCGCTACAGAGTTTCGATTCATGGTTATGCGTGGTCAGAACACGGTCAGGAGTCCATAAACCAAGTTTGGATAAGCTATGTCAAACCGTTTCCAAGTTATAATTTTTGACCACTAGCACTTTTAGCACCTTTCCTGCTTGACCAGGTGGTGGCGCTATAACAGGCACGCCCACGGGGTGTCTAGATATCATCACAGGCACACGATCTATGAACCTGTGAAGTTTCAGATCAATCGGGTAAAGTATAGTCAATTTCTGGCACTTTTCCTGCTTGGCCAGGTGGTGGCGCTATAACAGCCACGCCCACGGGGTGTCTAGATATCATCACAGTCATACTATCTATGAAGCCAGTGAAGTTTCAGATCAATCGGGTAAAGCATTGTCAATTTCTGGCACATTTCCTGCTTGGCCAGGTGGTGGCGCTATAACAGCCACGCCCACGGGGTGTCTAGATATCATCACAGTCATACCATCTATGAACCTGTGAAGTTTCAGACCAATCGGTTAATGCAGTGTGATTTTATGACACACTTCCTGTTTCGTGATGAGCTATTAAAATCATACAATTTCATAAAATTGTTATTTCAACATAGTACGAGATATCAAAAATCCGTTCGCAATTTGGCATCATCAACATCTAGAGGTCATGTACACCAAATTTCACTTGAATCTGACATACCGTGTCCGACGAGTACGTTAAAGTTCACTGTGTGTCCAAATTTTTACACTCCTTATTACCTCACTTCCTGTTGGGCGTGGCTAATGCAATGTAATACAAAAATTGTTCGTCTTGGGGAGTCCCACACACCTACCAAATTTCGTGCATGTAGCTCAAAGTATATGTCAACCATGGAACTAAATGTCAATTTCTGTAGTGGTTCCACCTTGCCAGATGGTGGCGCTGTAACAACCACGCCCAGTAAGTGAATGGATATCGTCGTAATCATAAGATCTATAAACGGTATGAGTTTCAGGCGATTTTATCAATCCAGTGTGATGTTATGCCACATTTCCTATTTTTCATTTTTTCTCTTATTTCATGCATCCGCCATCTTGAATTCGTAAAAGGTATGAAAAATCCCTTCGCAATTTGACATGAGCAATATCTTGGTATCATGTCTACCAAATTTCACAGGAATCTGACAAACGGTGTCCGAGGAGTATGTTAAAGTTCATCATGAGACCGGCCCCATAGAGCCCAAGGTATTTTTTTACTTTAGGGGGCGCTACGGAGTCCCTGGGCCACACCCGGGTCTATACCTCTGTAAACCTCCAGTGTTCCAGACTTCCAAGGTGTGTGCAAAATTTCGTGAGTTTTCATGCACGGGAAAGGGGTCAAAAATGGCCGGTTCCAGGGGAAGAAAAATAATAATAATAATAATAATAATAAAAGAAAAAAATCCTTACAAAAGCAATAGGGCTTCGCACCGGTCGGTGCACAAGCCCGTTCCGGGCTCGTGCACCTCGGTGCTCGGGCCCTAATTAAAGCCACAAGTGGCGATGACGGGCCCTCGCACCAGGTGCACCGCAAAGAGTGCATATCGCAACAATGGTACACAGTGAAGGCACATTCACTCGGAACAGGTGTGCTATCTTTGTCTCACCCTCATTTTTTACACTCGCAGACACTCACTGTCACACACTCACTCAGTCTGCCTTTTAAACTCTTTCTCTTAGTAGGGGCGCTACAGAGATTCACATAAGTCATACTGCATGTTCAGAAGGTGGTCCACAGTCTGAGTACCAACTTTGGCTATGATAGGTCAAACCGTTTCCAAGTTATAATGTTCGACCACAAGGGGGCATTAGAGAGTTTCGATTCATGGTTTTGCGTGGTCAGAACACGGTCAGGAGTCCATATACCAAGTTTGGATAAGCTACGTCAAACCGTGTCCAAGTTATCATATTTGACCACTAGAGGGCGCTAGAGAGTTTCGATTCATCGTTATGCGTGGTCAGAACACGGTCAGGAGTCCATATACCAAGTTTGAATAAGCTACGTCAAACCGTTCCCAAGTTATCATATTTGACCACTAGAGGGCGCTAGACAGTTTCGATTCATGATTCTGTGTGGTCAGTACACGGTCAAGAGTCCATATACTAAGTTTGGATAAGCTACGTCAAACCGTTTCCAAGTTATAATATTTGACCACTAGGGGCGCTACAGAGTTTCGATTCATGGTTATGCGTGGTCAGAACACGGTCAGGAGTCCATAAACCAAGTTTGGATAAGCTATGTCAAACCGTTTCCAAGTTATAATTTTTGACCACTAGCACTTTTAGCACCTTTCCTGCTTGACCAGGTGGTGGCGCTATAACAGGCACGCCCACGGGGTGTCTAGATATCATCACAGGCACACGATCTATGAACCTGTGAAGTTTCAGATCAATCGGGTAAAGCATAGTCAATTTCTGGCACTTTTCCTGCTTGACCAGGTGGTGGCGCTATAACAGGCACGCCCACGGGGTGTCTAGATATCATCACAGGCATACCATCTATGAACCTGTGAAGTTTCAGATCAATCGGGTAAAGCATTGTCAATTTCTGGCACATTTCCTGCTTGGCCAGGTGGTGGCGCTATAACAGCCACGCCCACGGGGTGTCTAGATATCATCACAGTCATACCATCTATGAACCTGTGAAGTTTCAGACCAATCGGTTAATGCAGTGTGATTTTATGACACACTTCCTGTTTCGTGATGAGCTATTAAAATCATACAATTTCATAATATTGTTATTTCAACATATTACGAAATATCAAAAATCCGTTCTCAATTTAGCATCATCAGCATCTAGAGGTCATGTACACCAAATTTCACTTCGAATCTGACATACCGTGTCCGACGAGTACGTTAAAGTTCACTGTGTCCAAATTTTTACACTCCTTATTACCTCACTTCCTGTTGGGCGTGGCTAATGCAATGTAATATGAAAGTTGTTTGTCTTGGGGAGTCCCACTCACCTACCAAATTTTGTGCGTGTAGCTCAAAGTATATGTCAACCATGGCACTTAATGTCAATTTCTGTACTTTTTCCACCTTGCCAGATGGTGGCGCTGTAACAACCACGCCCATTAAGTGTATGAATGTCGTTGTAATGATAATATCTATAAACTTTGTAAATGACTTTCAGACGATTCCATCAACGCCCTCCGATCTAATGACACATTTCCTCTTTTTCAGTTTTTCCCATATTTCACTCATCCGCCATCTTGAAATTGTAAAGGGTATGAATAATCCCTTCGCAATTTTACATCAGCAACATCTTGGCATCATGTCTACCAAATTTCACAGGAATCTGACCAACGGTGTCCGAGGAGTACGTTAAAGTTCAGTGGGTGTCCGGCCCCATAGAGCCCAATGTAATTTTTTACTTTAGGGGGCGCTACGGAGTCCCTGGGCCACACCCAAGTCCATGCCTCTGTATACCTCTAGTGTTCCATACTTCCAAGGTGTGTGCAAAATTTCATGAGTTTTCATGCACGGGAAAGGGGTCAAAAATGGCCGTAACCAGGGGAAGAAAAATAATAATAATAATAATAATAATAATTAAAGCCGCAAGCGGCGATGACGGGCCCTCGCACCAGGTGCACCGCAAAGAGTGCATATCGCAACAATGGTACACAGTGAAGGCACATTCACTCGGAACAGGTGTGCTATCTTTGTCTCACCCTCATTTTTTACACTCGCAGACACTCACTGTCACACACTCACTCAGTCTGCCTTTTAAACTCTTTCTCTTAGTAGGGGCGCTACAGAGATTCACATAAGTCATACTGCATGTTCAGAAGGTGGTCCACAGTCTGTGTACCAACTTTGGCTATGATAGGTCAAACCGTTTCCAAGTTATAATGTTCGACCACAAGGGGGCATTAGAGAGTTTCGATTCATGGTTTTGCGTGGTCAGAACACGGTCAGGAGTCCATATACCAAGTTTGGATAAGCTACGTCAAACCGTTTCCAAGTTATCATATTTGACCACTAGAGGGCGCTAGACAGTTTCGATTCATGCATTCATGCGTGGTCAGTAACACGGTCAGAGAGTCCATATACTAAGTTTGGATAAGCTACGTCAAACCGTTTCCAAGTTATCATATTTGACCACTAGGGGCGCTAGAGAGTTTCGATTCATGGTTATGCGTGGTCAGAACACGGTCAGGAGTCCATATACCAAGTTTGGATAAGCTATGTCAAACCGTTTCCAAGTTATAATTTTTGACCACTAGCACTTTTAGCACCTTTCCTGCTTGACCAGGTGGTGGCGCTATAACAGGCACGCCCACGGGGTGTCTAGATATCATCACAGGCACACGATCTATGAACCTGTGAAGTTTCAGATCAATCGGGTAAAGCATTGTCAATTTCTGGCACATTTCCTGCTTGACCAGGTGGTGGCGCTATAACAGGCACGCCCACGGGGTGTCTAGATATCATCACAGTCATACCATCTATGAACCAGTGAAGTTTCAGATCAATCGGGTAAAGCATAGTCAATTTCTGGCACTTTTCCTGCTTGGCCAGGTGGTGGCGCTATAACAGCCACGCCCACGGGGTGTCTAGATATCATCACAGTCATACCATCTATGAACCTGTGAAGTTTCAGACCAATCGGTTAATGCAGTGTGATTTTATGACACACTTCCTGTTTCGTGATGAGCTATTAAAATCATACAATTTCATAAAATTGTTATTTCAACATAGTACGAGATATCAAAAATCCGTTCGCAATTTGGCATCATCAGCATCTAGAGGTCATGTACACCAAATTTCACTTGAATCTGACATACCGTGTCCGACGAGTACGTTAAAGTTCACTGTGTGTCCAAATTTTTACACTCCTTATTACCTCACTTCCTGTTGGGCGTGGCTAATGCAATGTAATACGAAAGTTGTTCGTCTTGGGGAGTCCCACACACCTACCAAATTTCGTGCAGTGTAGCTCAAAGTATATGTCAACCATGGCACTTAATGTCAATTTCTGTAGTGGTTCCACCTTGCCAGATGGTGGCGCTGTAATAACCACGCCCAGTAAGTGAATGGATATCGTGGTAATCATAAGATCTATAAATGGTATGAGTTTCAGGCGATTTTATCAATCCAGTGTGATGTTATGCCACATTTCCTATTTTTCAGTTTTTCTCTTATTTCATGCATCCGCCATCTTGAATTCGTAAAAGGTATGAAAAATCCCTTCGCAATTTGACATGAGCAATGTCTTGGTATCATATCTACCAAATTTCACAGGAATCTGACAAACGGTGTCCGAGGAGTATGTTAAAGTTCATCATGAGACCGCCCCATAGAGCCCAAGGTATTTTTTTACTTTAGGGGGCGCTACGGAGTCCCTGGGCCACACCCGGGTCTATACCTCTGTAAACCTCCAGTGTTCCAGACTTCCAAGGTGTGTGCAAAATTTCGTGAGTTTTCATGCACGGGAAAGGGGTCAAAAATGGCCGGTTCCAGGGGAAGAAAAATAATAATAATAATAATAATTAAAGCCACAAGTGGCGATGACGGGCCCTCGCACCAGGTGCACCGCAAAGAGTGCATATCGCAACAATGGTACACAGTGAAGGCACATTCAGTCGGAACAGGTGTGCTATCTTTGTCTCACCCTCATTTTTTACACTCGCAGACACTCACTGTCACACACTCACTCAGTCTGCCTTTTAAACTCTTTCTCTTAGTAGGGGCGCTACAGAGATTCACATAAGTCATACTGCATGTTCAGAAGGTGGTCCACAGTCTGAGTACCAACTTTGGCTATGATAGGTCAAACCGTTTCCAAGTTATAATGTTCGACCACAAGGGGGCATTAGAGAGTTTCGATTCATGGTTTTGCGTGGTCAGAACACGGTCAGGAGTCCATATACCAAGTTTGGATAAGCTACGTCAAACCGTGTCCAAGTTATCATATTTGACCACTAGAGGGCGCTAGAGAGTTCCGATTCATCGTTATGCGTGGTCAGAACACGGTCAGGAGTCCATATACCAAGTTTGAATAAGCTACGTCAAACCGTTTCCAAGTTATAATATTTGACCACTAGGGGCGCTACAGAGTTTCGATTCATGATTATGCGTGGTCAGAACATGGTCAGGAGTCCATATACTAAGTTTGGATAAGCTACATCAAACCGTTTCCAAGTTATAATATTTGACCACTAGGGGCACTAGAGACTTTCGATTCATGGTTATGCGTGGTCAGAACACGGTCAGGAGTCCATATACCAAGTTTGGATAAGCTACGTCAAACTGTTTCTAAGTTATAATATTTGACCACTAGGGGCAATCGGGTAAAGCATTGTCAATTTCTGGCACATTTCCGGCTTGACCAGGTGGTGGCGCTATAACAGGCATGTCCATGGGGTGTCTAGATATCATCACAGTCATACCATCTATGAACCAGTGAAGTTTCAGATCAATCGGGTAAAGCATTGTCAATTTCTGGCACATTTCCTGCTTGACCAGATGGTGGCGCTATAACAGGCACGCCCACGGGTCGTCTAGAAATCATCACAGTCATACCATCTATGAACCAGTGAAGTTTCAGATCAATCGGTTAAAGCATAGTCAATTTCTGGCACTTTTCCTGCTTGGCCAGGTGGTGGCGCTATAACAGCCACGCCCACGGGGTGTCTAGATGTCATCACAGTCATACCATCTATGAACCTGTGAAGTTTCAGACCAATCGGTTAATGCAGTGTGATTTTATGACACACTTCCTGTTTCGTGATGAGCTATTAAAATCATACAATTTCATAATATTGTTATTACAACATATTACGAAATATCAAAAATCCGTTCGCAATTTAGCATCAGCAGCATCTAGAGGTCATGTACACCAAATTTCACTTGAATCTGACATACCGTGTCCGACGAGTACGTTAAAGTTCACTGTGTGTCCAAATTTTTACACTCCTTATTACCTCACTTCCTGTTGGGCGTGGCTAATGCAATGTAATACGAAAGTTGTTCGTCTTGGGGAGACACACACACCTACCAAATTTTGTGCGCGTAGCTCAAAGTATATGCCAACCATGGCACTTAATGTCAATTTCTGTACTTTCTCCACCTTGCCAGTTGGTGGCGCTGTAACAACCACGCCCATTAAGTGTATGAATGTCGTCGTAAGGATAATATCTATAAATTTGTAAATGACATTCAGACGATTCCATCAACGCCCTGCGATCTAATGACACATTTCCGTTTTTTCAGTTTTTCCCATATTTCACTCATCCGCCATCTTGAAATTGTAAAGGGTATGAATAATCCCTTCGCAATTTTACATCAGCAACATCTTGGCATCATGTCTACCAAATTTCACAGGAATCTGACCAACGGTGTCCGAGGAGTACATTAAAGTTCAGTGGGTGTCCGGCCCCATAGAGCCCAATGTAATTTTTTACTTTAGGGGGCGCTACGGAGTCCCTGGGCCACACCCAAGTCCATGCCTCTGTATACCTCTAGTGTGCCATACTTCCAAGGTGTGTGCAAAATTTCATGAGTTTTCGTGCACGGGAAAGGGGTCAAAAATGGCCGGAACCAGGGGAAGAAAAATAATAATAATAATAATAATAATAATAATAATAATAATAATGACAAATCCTTACAAAAGCAATAGGGCTTCGCACCGGTCGGTGCACAAGCGGGCTCGTGCACCTCGGTGCTCGGGCCCTAATAATAATTTAAACAAAAGCAATAGGGCTTCGCACCGGTCGGTGCACAAGCCCGTTCCGGGCTCGTGCACCTCGGTGCTCGGGCCCTAATTAAAGCCGACAAGTGGCGATGACGGGCCCTCGCACCAGGTGCACCGCAAAGAGTGCATATCGCAACAATGGTACACAGTGAAGGCACATTCAGTCGGAACAGGTGTGCTATCTTTGTCTCACCCTCATTTTTTACACTCGCAGACACTCACTGTCACACACTCACTCAGTCTGCCTTTTAAACTCTTTCTCTTAGTAGGGGCGCTACAGAGATTCACATAAGTCATACTGCATGTTCAGAAGGTGGTCCACAGTCTGAGTACCAACTTTGGCTATGATAGGTCAAACCGTTTCCAAGTTATAATGTTCGACCACAAGGGGGCATTAGAGAGTTTCGATTCATGGTTTTGCGTGGTCAGAACACGGTCAGGAGTCCATATACCAAGTTTGGATAAGCTACGTCAAACCGTGTCCAAGTTATCATATTTGACCACTAGAGGGCGCTAGAGAGTTCCGATTCATCGTTATGCGTGGTCAGAACACGGTCAGGAGTCCATATACCAAGTTTGAATAAGCTACGTCAAACCGTTTCCAAGTTATAATATTTGACCACTAGGGGCGCTACAGAGTTTCGATTCATGATTATGCGTGGTCAGAACATGGTCAGGAGTCCATATACTAAGTTTGGATAAGCTACATCAAACCGTTTCCAAGTTATAATATTTGACCACTAGGGGCACTAGAGACTTTCGATTCATGGTTATGCGTGGTCAGAACACGGTCAGGAGTCCATATACCAAGTTTGGATAAGCTACGTCAAACTGTTTCTAAGTTATAATATTTGACCACTAGGGGCAACCGGGTAAAGCATTGTCAATTTCTGGCACATTTCCGGCTTGACCAGGTGGTGGCGCTATAACAGGCATGTCCATGGGGTGTCTAGATATCATCACAGTCATACCATCTATGAACCAGTGAAGTTTCAGATCAATCGGGTAAAGCATTGTCAATTTCTGGCACATTTCCTGCTTGACCAGATGGTGGCGCTATAACAGGCACGCCCACGGGTCGTCTAGAAATCATCACAGTCATACCATCTATGAACCAGTGAAGTTTCAGATCAATCGGTTAAAGCATAGTCAATTTCTGGCACTTTTCCTGCTTGGCCAGGTGGTGGCGCTATAACAGCCACGCCCACGGGGTGTCTAGATGTCATCACAGTCATACCATCTATGAACCTGTGAAGTTTCAGACCAATCGGTTAATGCAGTGTGATTTTATGACACACTTCCTGTTTCGTGATGAGCTATTAAAATCATACAATTTCATAATATTGTTATTACAACATATTACGAAATATCAAAAATCCGTTCGCAATTTAGCATCAGCAGCATCTAGAGGTCATGTACACCAAATTTCACTTGAATCTGACATACCGTGTCCGACGAGTACGTTAAAGTTCACTGTGTGTCCAAATTTTTACACTCCTTATTACCTCACTTCCTGTTGGGCGTGGCTAATGCAATGTAATACGAAAGTTGTTCGTCTTGGGGAGACACACACACCTACCAAATTTTGTGCGCGTAGCTCAAAGTATATGCCAACCATGGCACTTAATGTCAATTTCTGTACTTTCTCCACCTTGCCAGTTGGTGGCGCTGTAACAACCACGCCCATTAAGTGTATGAATGTCGTCGTAAGGATAATATCTATAAATTTGTAAATGACATTCAGACGATTCCATCAACGCCCTGCGATCTAATGACACATTTCCGTTTTTTCAGTTTTTCCCATATTTCACTCATCCGCCATCTTGAAATTGTAAAGGGTATGAATAATCCCTTCGCAATTTTACATCAGCAACATCTTGGCATCATGTCTACCAAATTTCACAGGAATCTGACCAACGGTGTCCGAGGAGTACATTAAAGTTCAGTGGGTGTCCGGCCCCATAGAGCCCAATGTAATTTTTTACTTTAGGGGGCGCTACGGAGTCCCTGGGCCACACCCAAGTCCATGCCTCTGTATACCTCTAGTGTGCCATACTTCCAAGGTGTGTGCAAAATTTCATGAGTTTTCACGCACGGGAAAGGGGTCAAAAATGGCCGGAACCAGGGGAAGAAAAATAATAATAATAATAATAATTAAAGCCACAAGTGGCGATGACGGGCCCTCGCACCAGGTGCACCGCAAAGAGTGCATATCGCAACAATGGTACACAGTGAAGGCACATTCACTCGGAACAGGTGTGCTATCTTTGTCTCACCCTCATTTTTTACACTCGCAGACACTCACTGTCACACACTCACTCAGTCTGCCTTTTAAACTCTTTCTCTTAGTAGGGGCGCTACAGAGATTCACATAAGTCATACTGCATGTTCAGAAGGTGGTCCACAGTCTGAGTACCAACTTTGGCTATGATAGGTCAAACCGTTTCCAAGTTATAATGTTCGACCACAAGGGGGCATTAGAGAGTTTCGATTCATGGTTTTGCGTGGTCAGAACACGGTCAGGAGTCCATATACCAAGTTTGGATAAGCTACGTCAAACCGTGTCCAAGTTATCATATTTGACCACTAGAGGGCGCTAGAGAGTTCCGATTCATCATTATGCGTGGTCAGAACACGGTCAGGAGTCCATATACCAAGTTTGAATAAGCTACGTCAAACCGTTCCCAAGTTATCATATTTGACCACTAGAGGGCGCTAGACAGTTTCGATTCATGATTCTGTGTGGTCAGTACACGGTCAAGCGTCCATATACTAAGTTTGGATAAGCTACGTCAAACCGTTTCCAAGTTATAATATTTGACCACTAGGGGCGTTACAGAGTTTCGATTCATGATTATGCGTGGTCAGAACATGGTCAGGAGTCCATATACTAAGTTTGGATAAGCTACATCAAACCGTTTCCAAGTTATAATATTTGACCACTAGGGGCAATCGGGTAAAGCATTGTCAATTTCTGGCACATTTCCGGCTTGACCAGGTGGTGGCGCTATAACAGGCATGTCCATGGGGTGTCTAGATATCATCACAGTCATACCATCTATGAACCAGTGAAGTTTCAGATCAATCGGGTAAAGCATTGTCAATTTCTGGCACATTTCCTGCTTGACCAGATGGTGGCGCTATAACAGGCACGCCCACGGGTCGTCTAGAAATCATCACAGTCATACCATCTATGAACCAGTGAAGTTTCAGATCAATCGGTTAAAGCATAGTCAATTTCTGGCACTTTTCCTGCTTGGCCAGGTGGTGGCGCTATAACAGCCACGCCCACGGGGTGTCTAGATGTCATCACAGTCATACCATCTATGAACCTGTGAAGTTTCAGACCAATCGGTTAATGCAGTGTGATTTTATGACACACTTCCTGTTTCGTGATGAGCTATTAAAATCATACAATTTCATAATATTGTTATTACAACATATTACGAAATATCAAAAATCCGTTCGCAATTTAGCATCAGCAGCATCTAGAGGTCATGTACACCAAATTTCAATTGAATCTGACATACCGTGTCCGACGAGTACGTTAAAGTTCACTGTGTGTCCAAATTTTTACACTCCTTATTACCTCACTTCCTGTTGGGCGTGGCTAATGCAATGTAATACGAAAGTTGTTCGTCTTGGGGAGACACACACACCTACCAAATTTTGTGCGCGTAGCTCAAAGTATATGCCAACCATGGCACTTAATGTCAATTTCTGTACTTTCTCCACCTTGCCAGTTGGTGGCGCTGTAACAACCACGCCCATTAAGTGTATGAATGTCGTCGTAAGGATAATATCTATAAATTTGTAAATGACATTCAGACGATTCCATCAACGCCCTGCGATCTAATGACACATTTCCTGTTTTTCAGTTTTTCCCATATTTCACTCATCCGCCATCTTGAAATTGTAAAGGGTATGAATAATCCCTTCGCAATTTTACATCAGCAACATCTTGGCATCATGTCTACCAAATTTCACAGGAATCTGACCAACGGTGTCCGAGGAGTACATTAAAGTTCAGTGGGTGTCCGGCCCCATAGAGCCCAATGTAATTTTTTACTTTAGGGGGCGCTACAGAGTCCCTGGGCCACACCCAAGTCCATGCCTCTGTATACCTCTAGTGTGCCATACTTCCAAGGTGTGTGCAAAATTTCATGAGTTTTCGTGCATGGGAAAGGGGTCAAAAATGGCCGGAACCAGGGGAAGAAAAATAATAATAATAATAATAATAATGACAAATCCTTACAAAAGCAATAGGGCTTCGCACCGGTCGGTGCACAAGCCCGTTCCGGGCTCGTGCACCTCGGTGCTCGGGCCCTAATAATGACAAATCCTTACAAAAGCAATAGGGCTTCGCACCGGTCGGTGCACAAGCCCGTTCCGGGCTCGTGCACCTCGGTGCTCGGGCCCTAATAATTAGGGAATTAATGAATCAAAAATATTTTGATGATTACGTAACCTCATAATCAATTCATGCAGCTTGTCTAATACATCACATATCACTGTCACTCTTTGGGGATAAAATAGTTCCTGAAAATACTGATAAGCTCTGCTTGCCCTTACAGTATAAGGAGCAGGGAATAATGCAATGTGATGGAGTCCTTGCTGTGTAGTAAATCACTCTAACAACAGGACACACACACACACACACACACACACACACACACACACACACACACACACACACACACGTAAACACACACACTGTGTTCCTAAGGCAGGGATGCAGACGAAGCCCCAGACTGCTGATGGGAGGGTTGTGTGCATATGGGGCGGCCCAGAGAGGACTGTGGGATGCCGAGACCTCCAGACTCTGGGTATAGGGAAAGTGATCTGAATGTGAATAGAGGGGTTTAGGCGTATTGATTAGTCAGGGCTGGTGTGAGTGAGAGAGGTGTATTAGGCTATTGATTAGTGAGCCTGCGAGTGCCCTGTGGCTATAGAGCTCGCTGCAGATTCCTGGAGTCCAGGTCTAGAAGGGTGGAGACACAGGGAGAGGAGAGGAGAGGAGAGGAGAGGAGGGGAGGCAGGATTGCAACTTACAACCAAACATTTGAGTGCCATTCTGCAAATCCACAAATATGTCCACAGGGTGATCATCATCATCATCAGGAGCCAAAAATACTTTTAGAAATTGTTTTAAAAAGACAGAGGTGGTCTTAGCTAAAGTTGTAGCATAAGTTAGGCTAGGTCTACAGTGGAACTGGAGTGATCTCTCACATGCAAATTAAAGCAATAACAAGGTGAATAGAATAGGTTGCGGTGCATCACAACCCATGATGCTGTGTCTTAGAGACATAAAGTAAATGCATATCTTGTGTTTCATGTTATATAAAAAGGAGAATACTGTTTAATTTTTTCTCAATCTACATTCACTATACTAAGATAATACGGACACTAATTATACTGTCTTGAAATGGTTTATAGTAATGAAAGATATACAGTGGAATCTAATCAGCAGCCGCTAACCCGTTAACGACCTTCAAAGTTTTTCCCTCCGTAAATAAATAAGTGTTTTCTGATTCCCTCTCCATGGCAACGGCGGTAGCCACAGGAGAGCGACTGGAGTGTGGAGAGGCGCTGAAAGCATCGGCACTCCCAGCCCAGCGCTTAACTCAACCAGTGACATCCAATCATCGGCTGCTTTTATCACGGCAGGAAGTCCCAGCTAATGGAGGGTCAGATAAACGCCAGAGGAGGAAGGGGTCAAACAAAAGCCCGGGCCTGTTGCATCATGGGTCATATGATGCCTGTGATGGGCACGGAAAGATCCGGAGGGGGCGGAGGAAAATGTCCGGTGGGTGATGGGTTGCGAGGATGTACTGGCAGAGAGAGAAGGAGAGAGAGAAAGAGAGAGGGAAAGAGAGAAGGAGGGAGGGAACGAGAGAGCGAGGCTGACCTTCTGTGGCCCTCCCCTAGCAGACAGTTCCCAAACAGTGGTGATTTAGTGACCGCAAACTCTGTGAGAGACGGCAGCGTCCGTGTACATCCACTGAAGATGCACTGTGAAGCCAGCCAGCACACCCCATCAATTACAGCACTAAATGAAGGAGGGAGGGAGAGAGAGAGAGAGAGAGGAGGGGTGGATGGAGAGAGCGGCTCATCTGAATCAATGGAGATGTGGCACAGCAGGAAGAGGGGCGAGGGGCGAAGAAGGCAAATTAACACGTGGAGTAATTAATCCTGCCCTAGTCTCCCACCCTCAAGCCAAGTCTACACACACCCTCACACCACATCCTCTTAGCTCCGAGACGTGTGTGTGCGTGTGTGTGCGTGTGTGTGTGTGTGTGTGTGTGTGTGTGTGTGTGTGTGTGTGTGCGAGTGAGAGAGAGAGAGAGAGAGAGAGAGAGAGAGAGAGAGAGATAGAGATGGAAACACTGATAGATAATTTACACACATACAATCTGTAATTACTGTAAATCTCGTTATTCCTACCACTGTTGCTTCTGCTCTGTATTTTTTGTTGTTGTTGTTGCTGAAACATGCTGATTGTGCCGCCAACATTAGCACCTGGCTAATACCCTGATGGTAATAATAGCAAAAGCTCCAATGAAAATTGGCAACGTGTGCACAGGGTTAGAATAGAAACCCACCCCCCCCCATGTTTTTTATGATCATTGATTAGTGGCACTGCCATTGGGTTCTCGGTTCTCCATCAGCCTTTGGCACTGCAGGGGAAATGGAGTTGAGAGAGCTCTGAGAGGAGCGCATTGTTTCTCCACCTTAATGCACACACACCCCACATCCTCAATTATATATACCCCAGCAGCTTCAATTAAGCATGGCAACAGCCAGATCAATAGCTAACAGATGATATCCAACGCCTCTATAGCTCACCAGCGCTGAAATAATCTTTCTGGAGGGCACTGGGGGAAATAAATCAAGCTGCTGGCTGAGGCCAAAGATCGCTTCGATCCCCCAAAACTTTGAGACAGATTGGAGTACCCCACCCCCACCCCCACCCATCACACACACACCCCCACCCCTTCACCACCAGCCCCAGACACACACTGCCCATCCGCAAGGCATCATCATCAAACAGGTGACTGAGCATCAACAAAAAGCATTTAACAACCCCAAGTGTCGTTTAACTCAAGAGACGCTTAAAAATCATTTGTGAAGTCCGATGAATCATGTGGCGATGCACAGCCATTGTGGTAAAAAAAACTGTGTCTATGTAGGAGAGTTGGTTTGCTGTCGAGGCTTTGTACTGTGCTGTAGGTGTTTGTGTGTGAAATCCCCGGCTAATGTCCCTCAGGGACAGTAAAGTGTTTTGTCTCATTAGATCATCTTATGAGTCACGTGGATCCTTCTCTCCATTGAATCATACAGTAATGCCTCCACTGATCTAGCAAATGATTCATGATACCTTCCTGTTGTGTCCTGATCCATGCAATTGTTCAAAACACACAAAAACATGAAAGCTAATACACTAGCTCTGTGAAGTGTTTGTAAATTGTTGAAAATATTCACCTCATTATGGATATATGGAGTAGCAGGCCTTTAGTCACCCAGTTACTATCAAATATTTACCCAAAGCTGCAGGGTTAGAGCTCTGGAGCTCTGCTGTATGAATTCACTGCTCGTTCAGTGTGTGTCTTCAACGTTCATATCAGTAGTTGGTGTAAGTGAACTGGCAGCTTTACCTGAGGTTTGAAATGAAGCGCCCCTCTGGCTCTCCTCTCCTTTCCTCTCCTCTCTTCTCCTCTCCTCTTCCTCTTCTCTCCTTTCCTCTTCTCTCCTCTTCTCTTTTCTGCTCAGCGCTCTGCATCGCTCCTCTCTACCCCCTATGGTGTCCACCACAGGGCAATCACAGAAACAGAAATTCAAAAGCTGCAACTCAGCACCACATTAAAACAAATTTCTCCCCCCCCCTCTCTCTCTCTCTCTCTGCATGTCACGTTGCTGCCCTCATCCTTGACTCTGCGCTGCCTCGACTCTTCTATCAGGTAAGTGTAGCCTCATATTACCTTCCTCTGGGACATGCAAAATTACTTAAGAGTCTGAGCAGGCATGCGTTTGTCTGGAGGTGTGTTTGTGTGTGTGTGTGTGTGTGTGTGTGTGCGTGCATGTGAGTGGTGTATGCGTGCATGTCTCTGTGTGTGGTATGTGGTGTGTGTGTGCGTGTGTGTGTTGCAGTGAAGTGTGGGAGTGAAGCTGATACAAGCGCTGTTGCACACACATATATTACAGCACCGGGTAAGGCATAACTTGGAAGCCATGGCTAGCGTAACCAGGCGTAAAGTGGAAGGGGGGGGGAGGGGTGAGTTGGGGCTGAGTTGGGGGTGGGGGGGCTAGCTGAGGAGGCAGCTCAATAGGAACCGGGAGAAATGAGGGTATTTACTATCTGACAGGGATGCTGCTGGTGGTTCATCACTGCCATGTTGGCTGAGGGGTGGTGGTGCCATCAGAAGCGTTCCCTCCTCCTCCTCCTCCTCCTCCTCCTCCTCCTCCTCGGAGTGTGAGGCGCTCCTCTCCCCCTGTCACTCCCATAACTCACTGCAGCTGTAGTGTGTAGTGTCAGATCTGCTTTGTCTTACACACAGGGACTGGTATGGGCAATTTAGACTGGCATCACTAGGAAGGGCACAATAGATGGCCTGTCACACTACACAAAATCAATCAAGGCAACACACAGACCAAAACCCACCAAAAGTCCAAAGACCAAAATCACCCACATATTTGTCATTATCAGGGTTTCTCTCGCACCTGGCTGGGAGGGGTTTAGTTGTCAAATCCATTTAGAATTTCGTCTGCTGTAGTTGCTATAACCTTGTATCATTCTGATTAGGGATTCTGATGATGGCTTAGGAATCTTTAAGCACACTGACATCCTACATGTTTCCTACCTGTCATTCATCTTACATAAATGTGCCTGATCCTAGTTCTGTCCAAGAAAGGCCCCACCTTTTGTTGTTTGAAGCGACTCCAGTCTTGACACAAGTATAGCAGTGTCACAGCAGTGCTGTGGGGTGATAGATTTGCAGAGCCTCTTTGTGATGACGGCAGCGTCTTCTTCAAAAGTTCAGAGATGTTCAACTAAAAGTGGAGACACACGCACACACATACATACACACACACACACAAAACAGTGCAACACTTTTTTGTCAAGTCAACTGT
>JAODXP020000025.1:2550742-2605742 GCA_027497455.2 Sardinella longiceps
CAGACTACAAAATGGTGGCCTTGCATGCTTTCCTCATGTGCTGCATCAGTCTTCATTAAGTGCAGGTCAGTGACGCATACATAGAGCCAAACTAGATAGACACTGTTTGCTTTGGACACTCTGACTGTCAGGAACCTCTTGGGGGAAATAACTGTGTGTCAGTGTGTTCATATTCATCTCTGTTGGGACATCAACACAGGACAAGGATTGGGTTGTTGGCGTGCGTGTGTGTGTGTGTGTGTGTGTGTGTGTGTGTGTGTGTGTGTGTGTGTGAGGGGTTGCACACTGACTGGGGCAGATTTTTGTGGCCCCTTGGGCAGTGTCTCGACTAGGGGAGCGGAGTGGGTTGTGTTGTGTTGTGAGTGTGGTGTGTGTGTGTGTGTGTGTGTGTGTGTGTGAACGCCTAGCATGGGATAAATGAGAGGAAATTAGCAGCAAACGGCAAACAAGGCCGCTGGGAAAGCTTCTGTGGGCTGCAAGCAGCTGTCTGGCTGAAGGGGAAGATGGCGGGGGACGACAGACAGAGAGACAAGATGCTGGGCTCAGATACCGCTGGGACCACTCGCATTCATGTGGACGTGTGTGTGTGTGTGTGTGTGTGCGTGGGCTGTATACGTTTAGGATTAAACTGTTTCTCTCTCGCTCTCTCTTTCTCTCTCTCTCTCTCACTCTCTTTATCTCTCCCTCTCTATCGTTCACTCTCTTGCTCTGTCGTTTTCCCTGTGTGTACTTCCAGTTGTGTGGGAATATGTGTGTGTGTGTGTGTGTGTGTGTGTGTGTGTGTGTGTGTGTGTGTGTGTGTTCAGTTGTTGGTATGTGATTTTTTTTTCTCTCATTCCCACAGCTGTTCTCATTCTCTTCTGGCATCGGCTGTCTTTCACATCACCATCTCCCCCTTCCTTATACTTTCTTTCTCTGTGTCTCACTCTCTTCTTACTTCTACTCTGTTTTTCACAACACACACACACACACACACACACACACACACACACACACACACACACACACACACACACACACACACACACACACACACACACACACACACACACACACACTTCCTTCTCCTCTTGCACAGGCTTTTTCCTTCACTTGCTCCTTCTGTCCTTGTTTAATCTGCACATTATATTTCCTCTCTTTCTTTCTTTCTTTCTTTCTTTCTGTCTTTCTCTCTCTCTCTTTCTTTCTTTCTTTCTTTCTTTCCCTTTCTTTTTTTTCCTTTCTTTTTTCTTTCTTCCTTTCTTTCTTTGTAAGTAAGATAAAAAGCATACTGTATGTGTGTTTGTGATAATAGCGGTCTCAGCTGATAAGGCCATTAATGTCCCCATACCATTTCTCCTTAATTAAAGCTAAACAATGTGGCTGAAGCAAGAAGCAAAACAAAGTCTTGGATCTAATGAGATGCTTGAACAATGCATGCGGTAATAACAGAATACCAAACAGTACAATACATTACTATCATTGACAACCAGATACAGTCCCCCTCATAATATACAATTGTACTAATATACTATTCAAAGCTACATATCCCATCTCCATAGCCTACACACATAGTTTAAGAATACTATCTGTCATGATATGCACCAGTGCCAGTCTGATTCACATGCACATGATCTGGTCAGTCAGGCTGAAAGAAAGTGTCGCTTTCTCTTCATTTTCTATCTAAAGCTTCCTTTCCCAATTACTCCATCTAGCATCCAACTTTCACTAATACTGCTGGGGGACGAATTTACAGCCCTGGTGGTCGCAAATGATCTATAAAATTAAACAATCAATTGGATGACTATCCGCTCGGCACCCAAAGCTGGCCTGGGCTGGGGCGTTAGCATTATATGTGCGGAGCGCACTGAAGCGCTAACTCATTTTGAGGAAACTGTGCACATAATGTATTATAATTCCTTCTGCCACACAATTACAGGAGCAGGTAACCATGACGCTTTCTACCAAGGGTTATTTCCCCCACCATATGCAAAAGATTAAACTTGCCGGCTCCTCTTAAAATGCAATTTCACTAAATGATTACAGAGGGCACAATCTTAAGGGCTATCCCCCATTTTGATGTATAGACTGTCAAGTAAACATGTTTTTCTTTGTGTAATGTATGCCTAGAGAGATTAGGCAATGCAAATCTCATTATTCACTCTCAGTGCAGCTCAAGTGAATGGGTAATGAAGAGTCGGTGCGGAGTGTCTGAGCCGGCCAATGGGAATGTGTTTCTCTTGTCGCCCATTGTATCATCTGTTTCTCTATCTTTCTACTTCCTTTCACTCCTCTTATCTCCTAGTCTCGTCTCTTCTTCACATCAACTCATTATTATCGCACAGAACATGCAGTCATCTAAAGAATATTCACACACACACACACACACACACACACACACACACACACACACACACACACACACACACACAGAGGTGCACAGGCAAACATGCATACTCGTTCTATACACACACACACACACACATTTCCATCTCTCCCCGCACACATATTGGTATATCACACACCCACACACACACACACACACACACACACACACACACACATGCACATTTATAACACAGTGTTGGTTGTCCTTCTTTCATTGACAAGCAAGGCCTATTTTGAAATTCATGCACCTGAGCTGAAGTCATGGGGCATTGTGAGTGCTGAGAGAGCCAGGGTCATGCCAGTCTCCCCCCCCCCTAGAGTGCCTGAGCACCAGGCAGCCCATCCCTAACATGCCCGCATCCTCTCCCCTAATCCACACACAATCATAGCAGAAGCTGCTTCGCACCGACGTGATGACAAACATCTCACCCGCTCTTTGATGTACACCCCCCACCCTCACACACACACACACACACACCCTTCAATAAATAAGGCATTTGATTAGGCCCTTCGGCACCCCTAAGCCCTCTAAAAATTTTATAGCTCACAAGTTTTAGCTCCTTGACTGGAGATTAAAATCTCTCGTGTGTGTGTGTGTGTGTGTGTGTGTGTGTGTGTGTGTGTGTGTGTGTGTGTGTGTGTGTGTGTGTGTGTGTTTTGCGAGCAAAGAGAGGGAAAAAGAAAACAGTGGTATGGAGAGAAAGAAAGAAACACAGTGCTGTTTTGTTTCCACCTTTTTTCCATTTAGTATCTTTTTTTGGCATTGTAGTCCTTGGCAAGGAATTGTTGAGCTGTATCAATGTCCTCTCGGTGATTGCTTTCAAATGAATCCCTGCCATGCTTCCCTGCCTCCGCTTGTTGTCCAGGGCCTGGGAAAGATGAGGCATCATGAAAAAATAACACCTGCGACACTTTGATTTCCTCTGAAACTTTGATGGGGCAGGCCCATTGTTCCAGAAGGTCCATTATTTAAGACTGATGCCAGGCCACATTTCCTAGGGCTTCATGCAGTGAGAATGAGATCAGTGAGGCCAAATGGAGTCAAGAAACAACTTTTTAAACGTCCGCTGTGTGAATTTGCAGAATCTCTCTCACAGTCAGCATCCAACCACTGACATGAATGAGCTGAATTTCTACCATTTCTTCACCTGCAAAGGTGAACTGTAACCAGGCTGCTGTTTGACCAAGGCTAAAGATGCATTCACAGCTCATTCCTCCCTGTCCCACTCCCCCTCCCACCATCATGATGCTCTGAAGAGTTTCCGATTGAGCCTCTCGTATGCCTCTGTTGAGAAGATGGAGTTTAGCAGAGAAAACATTGATGCCTATCAGAAGTGGATATGTATTTTAGTTTGAATAAAAAACGCTGAGATGCCCATGACCTGAAGGACCCAATCAAGCATTGGCAGCAGTGCTCAGTTTGAGACGGGCCCATCTTTGTGCTGCTTTGAAAAGAGCTACCACAGATCCTCACGGGAGGCTACCTCTGTTCCGCTCAACAGTTTTTCAATACGCACATCTTGAAAAGCATTTTGTCGTGACTGCTGAGAGGTTACAAATATGCTTCTACTTCTTTTCTTTTTTAATATGTCAGACGGCTAAAGAAAATTCTGGAGCCCCCTCTGACTGGAGGAGGAGAAGACTTACTTTAAAACCTTGAGCTCAGGGGCTTTGGAGCTTCACCCCTAACCCACACAGCCTTGTCAATTTTATATTCGGTTAAATATATTTTTATATTTTTGTACAATTGAAAGTGTTGCACATTAAATGTATTGATAGAACATGTTTGTCAGTGACCTTAAAATAAGTAATCGGCACAGTAGTAATGACAATATGAAACTGTGTGCTTATTTGGGTTTTGTGCTACTGTTACGAGTGACACCAGTTAAGGCATTCAGCATTTGGAACCTTCTACCAAACATGTAAATAATTTTCAAGCTGCTGTGTAAAAGCCAAAATGTCAGTAATTTCCATGTAGATATGCAAAAGGTTGGTGTTTGGCAGGTGGTTCTGATAAGTGGGGTCCAGAATGCATCAAAAGGTTCAATCAACAGAAACTGGAAAAGGCATTAAGATGTGATTGAGATATGTTTATATTTTTGTGGTACGTCACAGCCAATATGTCATTCTTTCATTTACAACCATTTAGAAATTTAATGTCACTCTCAACCACAAAAGTGATAAGCGAGACAATGATTGCTTTAGCTTTGAGGAATTGGGGGAAAAAAAAAGATGTCTGAACAGCAGCATCCCCCGATCCATCTGCAGATAAGGCAGGCGCTGGACATACGGCTGTCTCAAAGTCGGCAGTATAGCAGATAGCAGAGACTCTCTCTCTCACACACACACACACACACACACACACACACAAACACAAACAGCCACACGGCGCTCCGGTGCACACTCCTGTTTAGCACATCTCACCAGCGAGCAGAGGAGATGACCCAAAAGGTCGCGGGTGCTTTGTCAACAGCAAAAAGCCATTACCGTCTCCCTGAGGGATTGTCGCGCAACAATCGCCCTCTTTGTTTATCCACGGGAGAACGGCCGCAATTTATACAGTAGCGCAGGTTCTGTGGGGTCGTATTGGCCTGTGTAATGTCACACTCCTCTAAAGGAACAGTGGCGGCCAGGCGGACACGGATGCCATGGATGCTGCAGAGACGGAGTGGAACTGCATATAATACATAGTGCAGAGAGCAGATGGAGGATTCACACCACTGCACTACATTGCTGCTGCTGGCTCCGTTCAAAATTATGCAATAACCCCACAGCTAGAGTCCCTGAAATGCAAACTTTAGCTTTCCAGTGTTTGCCAACACAGAAGTGAATGGGAGAAAAACTAAATATTATTTGTGCTTCACTTTCCAGTATTCAGTTTTGTGCCTCATGTCGTTCTATGCCTTTTCCATCTTATCTCCCGTAATATAATTTTGACCTGCCAAGTTTGATGTGCTGTAAAAAGTCTTTCTTTTAACACATGCTTTATTTCTAATCATAGTTCTAGATAGGCGCTTTAGGTTTGCCTCAGGAGGAGTCGTGTCTGTTAGCCAAGAATAGCTTTCCTCACCCTCCTAGATTCCCAAAAGAGAAACTACTGAGGGGAAAGGAGACAGTGGTGGCCTTCTCCATTGCTAATACCCAGCTTTCTACCCAAAGAAGATTAAATATAATGGACCAGCGATGCATATCCGGGACATTTTGTCAGTGGATATAAATGTAATCTCCCTGACCCAAACAGTAATGACTTCTGCAGCACCCGAGCAGACGCAGGCTATTAAAGCTGAGGCCTGGAGTACAGCACTAGGCCTCTCTCTCTCTCTCTCTCTCTCTCTCTCTCTCTCTCTCTCTCTCTCTCTCTCTCTCTCTCTCTCTCTCTCTCTCTCTCTCTCTCTTTCTCTCCCTGCTTTGCATCACAATGTGTGACAGCTATTTTTCAAACAGACAGTCAACAGACCTCAGAGGCCATACTTTTTATATATATGGCATTTTCATTTTATTCTATAAAATACTAACAGTATTTGAGAAATGGTAAAAATAGCAAGAAAAGTGTCATGCTTAATAACACAAAGAAAACAATTAATATTAATTTAGAGACCACAATTAAGAGTCCAGAAAACAATATTTGGTGGATTAGGCTAATACTGATTTCTGTGATTTGTCCATTCCTTATTTTCTGCAAATAAATACTCTAATTGGCAATATTGTTATTTAGAGTTTGGGAACAGTCTTGTTTGCACTTAATAGAATAAAACAAAAATGTTAATTTTTAGTCAAACATATGCCTGTGTAAATAGCAAAAACAGAGAAATTGGGTTAGTTTGCAGTGATGTACAGGTACTTTATTTCTGGAGTTTGTGATTGTACTATTGACTTGATGCATTTAGTACATCCGCTGTCTAATCGGACTCTCAGTCACAGGATTTCATAGCTTGTCTAAAGGTTGTGTTGGAAGCTTTTGAGCCGCACCTTTTGTGCCCAGATTACAGATGGTTCCTTGCCTTTTTTGGCCTTGGTTTTTCTTGTTCAATGTGTTCAATACCATTTCATGTCAATTGACCAATCAGAAATAGCCTACTTGTACTGGTCAAAAGCTTTTTGACGTGTTAAATACTTATTTTCACCACTGCATTATGTTTTTTAATTTACTGCCAGTTCCATAGATAGTGATCTCTGTCACCTTCATAATGGTATACTATGGTATGATGTGAATGATTATCACATTTGAGCATTTTCACACTTTTGGGTGTAGAATTTCCATGAACAAAATTTACATTTACATAGAAATTGGAATGCAGTGGAATTTTCGTATAAGCCTATAATACTGCTAATAATAATCATGGCACAGAAATACCTTGCACATGTATTTTTGATGTGCTGCTCTCTAATGCCGAAGTTTCAGGAATAGTTGTTGAGTTTTTCTACTGGAGGAGTTTTACTTTCTGTTCAGCAATCATGATGATAAATATTGTCTTTAGGCAGCCTAGACTCCCAGATCCCTAAGGCTGCACCAGCAGCACTGGCAAAAAGATTCTTTCTGAAGCCAGAAATTTGGATTGGAGCTCAATTCACAAGAAATGGCCCATGTGCCTGGGGCCTCAGAGACCAGTCAAAAGCAAACCAACAAATCGTGCCGAAAAGTACAAAAGAAAATAAAGAAAAATAATGCGGAAGATTCCACACTACAGGTCTAGTAAATAAGGCAATAGTGCACTAGTGCTCACGAGTGCGCTAGAGGATCAGAGAGTGTTTGCTGCCGTGTCATTCATGGTGGCTTTTCCCTCCAGCGGAAAGACAAAGTGAACCGTCGTCAGGAGATGAAGAGTAATGGATGGCGGTAATTAACTCCGTGGCAGATGCGTCCTTTGCTAGGTAGCGGCGAGCGCTCCACCGCTAAGCACTCGTCCTGGCAGGCTCTCAATTGAACGCATCCTGCTGAATTGAGTTTTGGGCAGGCGCTGGCGTCTGCATATGTAGAGGCCATACATCATGTCTGCTCGGATTAGGCTGAAGGCGCGTTAGCGGAGCTTAACCAGATCACGCCGCCTAATGCTGCCAGTCAGGGTTAGGGAGCGGAGAGGAGAGCAGGCCCTCTCTATCAGTCAGGCGCCACTGAGCAGCTCAAACATCAGGCCTGTCTGTCCGCGCTCAAATTGGACAGCTGGAGTCGACCAGAGAGGCGAAGGAAGGGAGATGGTGTGGGTATGTGTGAGTGTGTGTGTGTGTGTGTGTGTGCGTGTGTGTGTGTGTGTGTGTGTGTGTGTGTGTGTGTGTGCGTGTGTGCGAGCACTGCATGCACGCCTCTTCTTGTGTGTGGTGTAAATAGGTAATTAGATATTTGTATGCTTGTGTGCATACATCTGGATTTGTGTTCATACTAGTACTGAGATATTGTGTGTGTGTGTGTGTGTGTGTGTGTGTGTGTGTGTGTGTGTGTGTCCACACCCATGCATACCTGTGCTTGTGTGTGGTGTTTTAGAGATAGGCTGTACTGTCTGAAGTCTGTCAACTCATCCATTAAAAAGTGCTTCATTTTATTTTCTACACATAAACATTAATCATCTCTGTTCTGCCTGCTGCCTGCTGCCTCGGTGGGCTGTGGTCACGCTAAAGCCAAACGTGCCACCTACCGGGAGACACCCACCCATTCTGCTTTCCCCTCCGCCTCCTGCTCCCCCTCGCCCCTGTCAACACCCCCCCACACACTCCCACCCTCCCTTACACCCACCCCTTCCCCCCCCCTCCTCCACTTTGATTCACTGTTGCAATCTCTCATCGTGATGCTACATGGCCTATCAATCATTGACAATCATTCTGTGCAGGCCCGGGATCTAGATGCGAGAATGTGAGGCGTGCTCTCTTCCCCTTGTCGCCCCGGTGACTGTGATTCCAGTCGACTGTAATGGATTAATCTGGGAATCGGGAGCGCTCTCCCTCTCTCTTCTCCTGTCTTTCTCTCACCTTCTCTCTCCTCCTTTCTCTCTCTCTCACACTCTCTCATCCTCTCTTTTTCTCTCTCTCCTTCTTTCGCTCTTTCTTTTTCTCCCTCTATTTCCCCCCTCTGTCCTTCTCTCTCTCTCTCTCTCTCTCTCTCTCTCTCTCTCTCTCTCTCTCTCTCTCTCTCTCTCTCTCTCTCTCTCTCTCTCTCTCTCTCTCTCTCTCTCTCTCTCTCTCTCTCTCTCTCTCTCTCTCTCTCTCTCTCTCTCTTTCTCTCTCTCTATTTCTCCCCCCTCTCTATTTTTCTCTCCACTGGGGGATGATGGGGCAAAGGGAAGTGAGAAAGAAAAAGGGATGCAGGGGACCAGGAGAAGGATATGTCTCCTTCATTCCCAAATGAAGGCCCCTTAGGAGGGCCTAGGCACCAGTGAGTCACCTTGAGAATCCCATTGGAGTAGCGCACACTTCCATCACTCCGAGGGTGGGAAAGGCTCCTGGTGGATGCCTCTCTTCTGGGAAACTAAAGCTACTTTTGTTTGCTTTGGGTCTGTTTAGTTTTATGTGGTTTTTATACCCTGACACATTGCGTTGTGTTTATATGATTCTCCTGACCTTCGTTTGTATTGATTCACTCGGTTGATTCCCAGATGTTTTTTTTTGCGCTGCGAGATGCATTTTAAACGGTCTTCTCTTCTCATCCTTTAACTCCACATTGTCACATGATGTAACCCAGCCATGCTTTTCAAAAGGCTGGAGCATTGTCTTTGCACGGATCACATGATGTAACACACAGAGCCTAGTGTCTCATCTCCGCTTGGCCCCCTTGTAAACTACACTGCTATGTGGTCCTCATGTAGAGCAGAGGGAAACTGGGGCAACATCTGATATTAATCTAGATAGTGACTTGGCCAATTCAGGCCCTTTCCTGCTTATCACTGACTTAAGTCCCTAGTGAACTATGATGTGTGCTTTGGCACAGACTAACCTTGAATAAGCATTTTGCAACAACAGGGCTTGATGAGGGAGAACTCATTCATTTGTGCTTGTTTCAAAATTGGAGCCACATTGCAAAAATTCACCCTCAAAAATTCTCTCTCTCTCTCTCTCTCTCTCTCTCTCTCTCTCTCCCTCCCTCCCTCCCTCCCTCCTCCTCCTTTTTTCTCCTCTCCAAAAGGGGGACAGCTCATTCTCTGGCGGCCGTGTTCACAGCTGTGTAGAATTATGTTGGGAACAGTCATGCAGTGGTTTGGTTTGCCAGGAGGGATGAAACGGAACACATTTGCTTTTGGACCCTCAGCCAGGTTCTGCCTATGAGAAAGTCTAGAACGTTCCAGAACACTTAATACTGAGGGACATATTAGTAAACACTGTGGAAATGCAGGGGAATAAGGCCATGTTGTCCAATGGCTGACTATAACACAGGATACTTTACAGTAAAAATATAAAAGTGTTGTGGTTTGCCCGCGGCGACACCATTCCTGGAGCTGCTATCAAAAAGAGGGAGTAAGCGAGGCTTAGTCCCTTTTATCCTGCTGTGTTATGGCACAATGACAGTATAAAGGGAGGGAAGAATCAACCCACCCTAAGTTAATCAATGGCCATTTCTTACTGTAGTAGGACAGGACCGCCATAAATATTGATGATGTGGAGTTTGTGAGTTAAATTTTAATAGCATCTCAGTGATCTCACCTCTGATTCAACTTCAGCTGTGAAATATGGGGAGACTGGGCTTTTGGGCCAGTGTGCAGTCATCTCTCTGTTCCCCAGTTTCTTGTGTGTGTGTGTGTGTGTGTGCGTGTGTGTGTGTGTGTGTGTGTGTGTGTGTGTGTCGGTGTGTGTGTGTGTGTGTGTGTGTGTGTGTGTCGGTGTGTGTGTGTGTGTGTGTGTGTGTGTGTCACAAAATTGCTCTCCTTAGTGGACACTTAAAAGTCCTCCTGAACCTGTTTAACTTCACCAGTATCTTTCTGAATGACTCAACACACAGGAGTCTGTTAAGAATAATTTTCCGTAGGAGTAATCCTTTGTGTTTAATTTAGCAATGGCTGATGAAATTTTTGCTAAAATATGCCATGGTAATTGGTTTATTAATTTCTCTTCTTTCCCAAAATGAAATATTTATGAAATTGCTCTCTTGAATCCATTATTTTTCTGCTGACTGAGAACAAGAGGTCCATTTCATTGGCAAAGTCAGTGCAGGCAGGCCAAAGCTCACTTTGATTAAGTAAGAGCGCATTATGTATGCTGTCATAAATCACATATTTCACATGTGCAACCGCATATATCCGCTGCTCCGTTTGCATTGCGCTTAAAATCCAGCCATGTGACGTCTGACCACAGCTGCCTCTTGTTGGAACTTTTTTGCAAGCCGTTGCTGGATTCTTGTCGAAGAAGTACCATCAGTTCCTGTGACATAACCATGCTTTGAGGCCTCTCTCCTGGGCCCCCCACACCCACTGGATAAACACCCTCTGACTCTAAACTGGCAAATGAAAGATGTTTAACCACCTTAGGTTTCCCTCTGACTCAGACAAAAGGAGGGGAAAAAAAAAATTTTCCATGAAAAATTCATTGATAATGTAGAGTAAACATAGTCCTGTAGAATGGTCTGGAATATTTGAGTGTTTGGCAAACCCAGTGTGACACTTTACCCCTTTCTCTTACGCTGGCTGTTTTACTCCCAGGAGCAGAGCTTCACCTAATTGCTATGGTGACTGACAGTGTTGTAGGCAAGTAATTTGATTTATATTGAGTTACACAAGGAATAGTTCAGAGTCTTATAAAAGATGCAGAGGGTTGCTTCGGCGAGCGTCGCGTCTGTTGTTGTGCTATATTTTCTTTTAACATTTTGCCCTTTTGTGGCGCTGCGTGCAGAGAGGATGAGAAATAGAGCCGTGGTCTCATTCTCCACAACTCACCTGTTTCTCTCGACCCCCCCTGTCAGCCTCTCTGGCTCCAGGCTGCCAAGACTCTAATCTCCATAGGCTGGCAGTTCATTTTCAAAAAATTCAATTTACACCTTACCACCCCAGTAGCAGCTAAATTATGTACACACACACACACACGCTGATGAATCCCTTCATGTGAATTAACACACAAGCCTCAAATCTGAGCTCTAATGAGGGCCCATGGGTCGCCATTTGGTCTCCGAGAGAGAGAGAGAGAGAGAGACAGAGAAAGAGAGAGACTATATACTGCTCAGACTCGAACCTTAGTAAAGATGGAAGATGATCTTCTGCCGTCTGTAGTGGCGGAGGTGGTGTGAGACGTCGGGTTTCCTCTCCAAACTAAAGTAGCAGATTGGCTAGGAGCACGAACACAGGGTGCCGTTAATCTGAGCTCAGATTTAGCATGCCGCACACAAGCTACTTTATGGTTTAGCACTTGGCTGATGATATACCTCACATGTCACACTTGAGGAATTTATAGAGCCAGTTCATCATAGCATGTCCAATAGGAGTGAGGATTATTTTCTGCCTTTGCTGAGTGCCTGTCTGTTTTCAGCAGCAGCCTTCATGTGGCATATAAATCATACAACCCCATCCCACTGATAAATCAGCAACACTTCAAACCATTTAGAAGGGCCATAGAAATGCCCTTAGCTCCGCTCTAAGTCTATTATAGTATGACTGGAACAGCCTCACATACACAGTTCATTCATCAGACCAGCTTTATTTGGTTTATACCTTCACAAACATTTCATTTTTTTAATGCAGAATAAGTGCCAGATAAAACAGTTTGGATGTCTCTATTTGAACCTTCTCCTTTAAAGGTTTTGAAGTGTGTTTCCAATTGATTGTCAAGTTTATAATTATGATGTATTTCACTTAAGTTAATGAGCATGGTTTTATGTCAGCAGCCACATTTAGCAAAGTGCACAGAGGTGACAATCAAAACTTGTTGTTGTGTTGTTGTGTTTGATGATGTTTTGTGTCATGTCGATGTTGTTGTTTTTGTTGTTATTCAATGATTGTGTTAAGTTGACAATCTCAGTACACTTTATTGAAGGCATGGTGTTGTTATCAGAAGTCATTTTCTTTTTGCCCCGTTTTTTAAATGAAAGTTAAAGAGACTCTTTCTGTGCTCTAAAGCAAGGAGAGAGCCTCAATTACTCTGCACTCTAGAACTCAACAACTGTGTAATTAATTGCATTGCACAAGGTAAACAAAAGCCAATTAAAAGGGTGTATCCGTGTGGATTATTTTTCAGTCTAGGTGCAGTTTCCTTAAATTAAGTGTTTTTTTTTTATCCGTTACCTGTACTCGTTGTATGCTCTTCGCACTGAGAGCGTAAAAATAGAAGTGCATCAATTATACTTAATGAGTATGATGACAGTACTGACAAATGCGGGCCTTTATTTGTCTCTCTCTTTCGTTTGACTCTTTCAAAACAAAACTGTGCAAGAATAGACCTCCGCAGTGATATCGGAAAAAAAACCCACCCGTGTTTCCATGTTGTAAATGTCTGTGCAAATGAACATGTTTGTTTGAATAACGATGGTTGTACTGCTGTCAAGCTCAGTAGGTGATGGAGAGACGGATACAGATCTTTTGGCCCACACACTTTTCTCGTCTTTTCCCACTTGGTGCAAGTAATGGGCAGCTCATGACGTTTGATACTAGTCTTTGCACTGGCTTTGCATGTGAAAAGTGTGTATGCCAAAACATCTCTATTTCTGACTTCTCCATCACATCCGCCATAAAATCAGTGGTATTACTAAGAGGCCCTCTTATTCTTCAAGTTTTTGATCTGCACATGTGGCACATGAATAGAGTTTGGTATGTTGTTGGGAAAATGTTTCCGCTACAAAAGCAAGCTACAGCAACTTCTCTGCACAGCTATTGTTGGTAGTGGGTTGGAATATATCGGATATATATAGTGGAATATATCTCTAATCAAATTTGAGCACAATTTTTTGTATTATGCAGAAATGACGCCCAATATAAGTATGAGGTGAGGTGGCACCCAAGGCTAAACATTACCTCTCCTGTTGCTACTCAAACCATACCTTTAGTTATCTACATCAAGTGTTTTAGCTACATTTTACTCAATAGCTAGCTTAGTTAAAAAAAAAGAAAACAAAGAAAAACAGTCCCTTGTACTAGGCTTTGCTTCACAGAGAGTCTGGACATTCAGGTATCAACAAACAATTGCTTGCTGAAGGTGCTTGAATTAAAAAAAGTTTGGATCAGCCCTTTACTGATAGCCTGCAGTATTCTCGCACTGCATTCTCAAAACCTCCATCTGTTCGCTGATTGGCCAGGATGAAATGTGTCGTGAGATGGGTTGCGTCAAGGTCAATGGGACTAATCCAAAATGTAGCACTGAAGGAAGGTGAGAATGGAGTGGAATCATGTAGGAGGGCAATGCAGGCTACAGTGAATGTCAGCCATAAATGGGAATGCAACAAAATATGTACGATATAAATGCATAAATACACTTTGTTGTGTGCATGGCTGAGTGATAGCTCAGTGTTGGAACTTCAAATGTTATGCGTGCCACAACACTCCAACAAAACAACCCAACATGACTTAGAATCCCTCTTTCTCCACATTATTCTTTGTTATTCACATCTAGTCACCTTTTGGTTCATTCCATCACACCCTGGGCATCCCAACTGGGCATCCCCAGACACTGCTTAAACTAATTCCTTTAAGCGTTTCAGCACCATGGACAGCTACTAAGATGCCTGATGATTTCCTTGATCATCAGAAATAATCATCCAGATAGCCAAATTGTATGTCAAATGTAGAAATGTTTACTACTTGGGTTATTAATACCTACACAGCATTTTATTGCCCACAGTTACATTGTTCTATCCTGAAATCCATTTAGTCATTGAGCTGCAAGTAACAGCTCTGATGAACATGGCTAATCAATGCCTTCCGATCAGAATATGTTTAGAGGGATCCATACAGACCTGGCCCTCTGGTCGTCCATGCTAGTCAGCCATGCAGCCCTGAATGGAGCAGAGGGATTCTATTGATGTCCTACTGATCGCTCTCATTGTGTTAAAGCAGCCATCCTGGCCCCCATCAATTAAAGGACAGGGTTTGGCGGAGCCTCCCCATCGATTGCTAATTCATGCTGGCTCTTGTGTCCCCGCTGAGTGGAATCAGCAGGCTCTTCTCTCATGACTGGCTGGCTGGCTGGCTGCGCCCAGAATGGCAGGTGCTACAGCTCCAGTGCTAGAGCTCCAGCAGGCAGCCTGAAATCAGTCAATGGGATTCAGTGTGGGGTGTGGGGATCCAGAAAAGAGGAGAGCCGAAGTTCAGCACCAAAAAGACTTTTGAAAATATTCTTTTATTTTGCCCAGCTTCAACTGACACGCCTCCCTGTGCCCTATCTATTCTATTGTCCTGTCCACTTATTTGCAATTTCCATCTTTTAAGCATTTTGTTCCATTGTTTTGTTCCATTGTTGCCTCAAGGAAGTGTAGCCTCCTTGACAAAGTGCATTTATGCATATATAGGGTAAATGGTAAATATATTCATAAACTGACCTTTTTATACATGTGAGTTGATGGGATGATTTGCTTGGTGTTTAGTCAAGGCCCCAAGATGAGCTGACATTCGATTTGACTGTTTGACTGGGGGTATATTGAGATTGGAGATTTTGAGGAAAAGACCTAATCTTGGATTTTGTGAGTAGCCAGCACAGTAGCTCCATTTTAATGCTGTCTGGTTATGAATTTTGTTTATTTGTGGCCACTGTGCAGTTTTGTGTGCCAATCACTTCTCTGGGATGGATGGATGGATAACAAACTGGTGGTAGAGCTCTGTATGTCTGCAGGCAATATTGGAGCAAACTGCAAGCAGCCATGGCTTTCTATGAAAATGAAGGCTGAATTTAATTTTTCTTTTTCCCCGTGGCAGTTGAGCTCTATGGACACAGTAGCCTACACAGAGCACACACTAACCCCCAGTCTCACAAACAGCTCAAGTAATGCTCTCCCAGGTCGACTTTTCATGAATTAAGAAGCATATTTGTCGCAGGCAGGCTCCAGAGGAGTGTAAAGGGAGCTCGGGGAGGGGTGAGGAGGGGAGAGGGGGGCGGGGGGTGTGATGGGCTGATTAAGGCACTCTTGAATGATCCGCTCTGGATCAGGGGATTTTTTTTCCCGTGCTCCGCTGGGGAGGCGACGGAGAAGAAGGGAAGAGGATTTTGAAATGATTCCCTGGAGAGTCGTCACTCAGACAGGTGTCATCCATACATCCTCACCGCCCACCGCAGCATGCATACACTTCTGCAGATTCCTATAGGCTTAAAGAATCACATTTTCATCTAAAAGTGCACACCATGCATGTATGCATCAACAACCACCCCTATCTCTCCAACACACACATACAGTACATAAACACATGCACCCCCCCCCCCCCACCCACACACACACACACACACACACACATACATCACCCCACACCCACCTTAAATACACACATGAGCAACAAGCACACAAATCTAATAGCATGAATGGCACAAAACATGAACAGCAGCAAACAGCATTAGAAGAAGCACAGGAGTTTTTGTTTTATTTTCTCTGCAATTATCATTTGTTTACATGTACAGTATGCTGCTCATCATATTCATAACAACAATCATTTGTTTTGTTGGAGGCATCTTTCATCTTTCTTTGCCTTCGTCCTCTGGAGGCGCTCCTCTGTGGTCCTTGTGGTCGTGTCCCTTTGGAGGGAGTGATAATTGCCTGGAAAGGATAACACAAATAATTACACCATGGCAACAAACTGTGGCCAAAATTAAATACACTTTTTTTTCACAGCATTCTCAATTTCCGTTGTGTGTGGGGTGTGTTATAGTGGCGCATCCCAGTAATCTCCTGTTCTCCACCATTTCTCTCTCTCTCTCTCTCTCTCTCTCTCTCTCTCTCTCTCTCTCTCTCTCTCTCTCTCTCTCTCTCTCTCTCTCTCCTTCTATACCGCCACTGTGTTCTTATAATTGGATTCCCCTCTTTGGCAAAGCTATCAACATGACAGGAGTTATTGATTCCTGACTGGATTGTGTTTCACATGTCAGAATGTGAGCCCAGTCTCCAGTAAAAAGGAGAATGGGCAAAATGCTGATTTATGAATACTGTGTTGTTCATCTTCAAGGAAGTCTGCTTTGCCTTGCACAGCTCTTGTATGCTATAAATAACTGTCAGTAGACAGGGGATTGAGATTCCACTGGCTAGATATGGTTGAGCGGATCAAAGCGAGGTTGAGGAAAAATAGCACTTTTGGCTGCGTCTGTGTCTTAACAGCTAAAAACCCCGCCATCGGAAATGCGTAGATCTGATCACACCGCCATCAGACAAAGCCCACAGCACTAACACCCGATATGCAATGTTCTTAGTTATAACCTTGAAAAATATGAATATTTCACAATGAGATGTCATTTATTTCAAACATATGGCATTTCTTTCGCTCTGCCATTTGGTAGCTGTGCGTAACATGACACCATTTTTCAGACATGTCTTCATTAGCAGGTCACCACTCCATACCTCGCTTTGCATTTTCCGCTCGGCAAAAGTTCACACACCATATGACATAGTGATTAATGTAGCCTATTATGCTCCAGAAGCCCTTCTCCCTCTCCCACTGCTGTCCAATTCTCTAATCTGCCCCATGTGGAGAATCCATAGATGGCATGAGGCAGTGCATGAGTGAATGGAAACCATAGTGTATTTGTCAGCGATAGGAAGCCATGAAGGCCGTACAAATGGGGAGCCTGGCTGTGCTATTTTGTATGACAGCTCATAGTGTAATTCAAATGCCTCTCAAATGACAGCATGGTGCTAACAACAAAGTCAACACATAGAGAGGCCTCGGAGCTTACAAGTACTGACTGAGATATGTATGCCTTAACTGGGCTGTAAATCCATGGAGGGAAAAAGGCTCAGCTGAGAGCTTTGGCTTTGGGATGATATAGCTAGTGTCTCTGAAGCTGCCTGACTTGATTAGAAATGACATGGCGGACATGATTAGGATATTTCCATCAGACTTTTTTGCAGAAACTTGTTCTGCATCCATACTCTCTGCTGGTAAAGCAAAAAAAAAAAAAAAAAAAAAAGAGGAGGGGAGGGGAGGGGAGAAAAAAGATAACAAATGAACCCACTATTTTCAAAACATTATAAACACATTCATAAATGGTTATAATGCTTTTATGTTCATAATTATTTATACATTCTGATGACTCTATTCTATTGATGACAGCGCCTTGTCTTACCTTGCCAACTGACTGTAATCATAAGGCATTGTAATGTTATACAGTAACAATAATATTATCATTCTGCAGGAATCTTTCACAGAGGAAATGAAGTCCAGGGCTTTAATAATATATTATCATATTGATATATAATGTGATGCCTTCATTTATGTGTTCTGGCATTAGAGACTTTGCAATGGCAGTATTTCTCAGGGCAAACAAGGGATGAATGGATGAATGGATGAATGGGTGGGTGGGTGGGTGGGATGGATGAATGGAGAAAAGATAAATGGATAAATAAAGCATGAGCTGAGGAATGTTAGCTGATATGAACTATTGACTGAGCCCCTCTAGTGGCAGTGTCCTGCAAATCCAAATTAGGAGGCATCACAGATACCGTTTGTGTGTGTGTGTGTGTGTGTGTGTGTGTGTGTGTGTGTGTGTGTGTGTGTGTGTGTGTGTGTGTGTGTGTGTGTGTGTGTGTGTGTGTGTGCGTGTGTGTGTGCCTGTGTGTACACGCATGACAGAGAGAGTGAGATAAAAGAAGGAGCAATGTCTTTTCTTTACCCCACATGTCTCAGGGTAGAATGCCATGTCCTGTGTCCTGATCATTCTCTAAAGGGCAAGCTGGTTATCCACTAACATACACATCCAGCTCTGCTTTTTTTCCCCAGAATCCTCAGCTGAAGCCCTGGATTGCGCGCACGCGCGCACACACACACACACACACACACACACACACACACACACACACACACACACACACACACATTTAAACTCCCCCATAGAAGTGTATTAACTCTCCCTGAATTGCTCAAGTTGACATTGTGTTGGAGGAAGGTCAGTGGCAAAGATGCTCTCATCATTGCTTTCTTCAGACGTGGGGGGATTGGAGGAGACTCATTTAATGACACTAGAGCACTTGCTCCCTAGACACTCTCCCTTGCACACACACACACGCACACACACACACACACACACACACACACACACACACACACACACACACACACACACACACACACACACACACACACACAAAAGATCGGAAGAGATATAGTGACACAGATAGCACACACAGCTGCAAGGAGATAAGGAGCCCCACACCCATGACACACACACACACACACACACACACACACACACACACACACACACACACACACACACACACACACACACGCACACACATATGCTTGACATTGAGTTAGCCATGTGGTGGATCGCAAGTCAGATTAGAAGTGAACAAGCAGTTTCCTGGGCTCTGAACTCTGGCGTCAGACAGGCGTGGGTTTGTGTGGAGATGGAGACTGCATGAGGTGTGAAGCAGGACTGGTCTGAGTGACCCCTCTGTCTCACACAGTCTGCTCTAGGGCCATCCTCTCCTCCTCTGCAGTGGACACTGATTGACCTGACCACTTGTACTCGTGCTGTGATGCACCTGACTGAAAAAATGTCACTCATGTTGTCGTTTTGATGCCAGTTTGAAATGTGTGTTTTTCCCTGTGTCGTTTTCCTGTGGCAACCATTACATTACCATAGCCTCCTTATGCAGTATATAGGATAACTAAAATTTCGACCTTTTACCACATATTTTAACCTTTACAACTATTGTTTTGAACTCATTGGGACTGATAAACGACATCTTCGCAAGATCATTGCTGCATCCTAGCTTGCAACTTGCATTACGCGTCTGTTTTGGTTAGCAGACAGGCTAGGTCAGGTGACTAAGCTGGAGATAGTATTAGAATTACGTGATTTGTACCTTCTCATTCCATGGAAGATTATACGCAAAAAAACTGTTGGTAACGGCTTTGTTTGATTCTTAGACCAAGGAACGGTGCAGCCAGAACTTGCCTATGGAAAAAAAACATGCAGTTTGAGATTTCCATCCCAATATGGTGGTTACCCAAAATGTTAATGTAATTTAAGACCAGTCTAACCTAATGTAAGGTAGTAGCTTTTACAGTTACGTAGGCACTAGCGTTGTTTGTCTTTTTATTTGTTTAGTTTCTCCCATTCACCCTATAGCCAGGCCCATTTCCCGTCAGTGTGGCCCATATAGGCCCATAAATTAGGCTGATGTCCTGGATGGGAATGTATGTGAGGGGTTAAGGCCATGCTCTATATGTTGCCTCAGGGCTGATTTACATCACGTAAAAGCCTCCAGTGTTATTGGCTGAGATTTACTGTGAGATAAAACAGCTGCTCCTCACGCCGCCTTTTTCACTCGGCCACTTGGACGGGAGGCCCCAGGCACACGGCCACCGCATAAATTACGCCGTGCCGAGCAGAGCCGAGCCGAGCCGTTCATGCCGCGCTGCACCAGGCCAGACCTGTGGTGGATGGATGCTGGTGCACACAGAGAGAGGAGGAGGAGGAGATGTTAGGAGCCAAAAGAGGTGGTGGTAATGGTGGTGAAGTAGGAGGAGATCAGTCTTTAGCTGTCCTCAGATCAGCACCATCAGTGTGTGCTCTCTCTCTCTCTCTCTCTCTCTCTCTCTCTCTCTCTCTCTCTCTCTCTCTCTCTCTCTCTCTCTCTCTCTGACTCCTAGGCATCTGGTGACTGAGGTGTGGGAAGATTCATTGAAAGATCTGTCTTTTCCTCGCAGGCCAAGAAGTTTTTTTTTTATTGTAGGTTTCAGATGGTTTGTTGACATTCCTGGAATGTGTCAGCGCAAGTGAAGCTGTTTTTCTTGGACAACTCATTTCCTAGAGTCTGAGTCATCCTCCGGCCCTGTGTTAATTCTTTACTCACTAGGAGTTATGGCTTGATGGAGGAAGCCAAAGCACTGGCCCCATCACTTTGACATACTGTAGGGTGAAAAGGTCAGGTTTTAATACGGCCAAAAATCTCTTGTGTCAAAAACTCTCACCTAACCTGCACTTTGTAGACATTTCCTCAGATGATGGTTCATTAGAATGCATTCTGAATTCAGTCACAAAACAAGAAAGAACCTTTTTCTATTTCTCAAACTTTAGATTCAACATTCAGACAACACACTTTTATTGTCTTTTCCAAAGTGATGGCTAAGATGCAATTTCCACAGTTGTGGTCATGATGTGGGAACCTTCTGGTTTCTTGGCAGTTGTATTTATGTGCTGTGTGATGTGTTGTCATGCCCCTGTGTCAGCATCTCACAGCTGGTGACTAGAAGGTGTTTTTGCCTGTGTGTTTGTGTCTGTGCAAGTGCATGCGTGCGTGAGTGCGTTTGTGTGCACATCTGTGTGTGTGTGATTCATTTGACAGCTCCTCTCATTCCTGTCTCTCTCTCTCTCTCTCTCTCTCTCTCTCTCTCTCTCTCTCTCTCTCTCTCTCTCTCTCTCTCTCTCTCTCTCTCTCTCTCTCTCTCTCTCTCTCTCTCTCTCTCTCTCTCTCTGTCTCTTTCTCTCACCTCCCTTCTCACCTGCAGGTTCGACTACCAGGAGCTGCTCCATAACTCCAGTTTCTGCCTGGTCCCCCGGGGTCGGCGCCTCGGCTCCTTTCGCTTCCTGGAGGCCCTGCAGGTAGGGGTGTGTGTGTGTGTGTGTGTGTGTGTGTGTGTGTGTGTGTGTGTGTGTGTGTGTGTGTGTGTACACACGTGTGTGCGTGCTGGATGAAGTTCTCCTCCTCCTCCAAACAAAGTCCCTTCAAGGCTTCCCCGCCCCGCTCCACTTGAGTGGTTCCCTTGGAAACGAGCTGTGATGGCTCATGTCGTCGGCGGGCGAGGTTATGGCGAGATGTTTTTGCAAACCCTCTGGGTCGAGAGCACTGGTGTTTGCTTTATTGGTATTGACAAGCTGTCATCTTTTCAAAAACAACCCAAGAAGCCCTTCTGTAGAGTAGATACAGATTCAGACTATTTTTATCTGCCTCTCTCCATACCACCCACTTTCATTAGCACCTGCTCTCTCTCTCTCTCTCTCTCTCTCTCTCTCTCTCTCTCTCTCTCTCTCTCTCTCTCTCTCTCTCTCTCTCTCTCTCTTTCTGTTGCTCTCTCTGTCCCTCTCTCTTTCCCTCTCTCTCTCCCTCTCACTCTCTGTCTCTCTCGCTTTCCCTCTCTCTGTCTCCCTCTCCCACTCTCTCTTTCTATATGTCCCCTCCCTCTGTACCTAATCTTTCTCTCCGCTCTCCCACACAGTCTTTGTTTATCTTTCACCCACTATCACTGTCCCCTCATCTTACTCTTTTTCATCTTCGCTTGTGTATTGATATTTTCTCTTTCACTGTCTCTCATCTCCCTCTCTCCTTATCTGATCTTCTCTCTCTCTCTCTCTCTCTCTCTCTCTCTCTCTCTCTCTCTCTCTCTCTCTCTCTCTCTCTCTCTCTCTCTCTCCCTGTCCTGTGTCTGTCTCTCTCTCCCTTCTCATTTCCTCTTACAGACACTTAAATGGTGTTCATTAAGCTGGCTTAAGTCATCTAGACAAGGGCTTTATTGAAACACCTCTAAATGCCTCATAAACCCTGGCCAATGTCTGTCTCCCATTACAAAGGTAAAGCTTTTCATTAGCAGACATGCTTTATGGCGCTGCCCACTAAACTGCAAGGCTAAATTAAGCGTGCTTGCCATGGTGACCGCAAAAAAAGTCCAGCAGAACACCATTGCTTTTTTATTTGATTTGTTTATGTCACAGGTTAAGCTTTGAAATGGAGCTTACGAGCACACTGGAGCTGATTAAAGTATGCCAGGGGAAATAGCAAGTCCACTTGTGATTACTGCTAATAAACCCTACAACGCTCCTTATAGTATCGTGACACTAAGTGGACAAATTGTCTGCGATCGTTTACCAAAACACTGTTCTCATTCATGATTTCAAAGATTATTATTATGACAACAAACAAACACACACACACACACACACACACACACACACACACACACACACACACACACACACACACACACACACACACACTTATACTCAAATAAGCGTCTTCAATCACTAGCTGTGCTGGGTTCCAGCAGTTTGATTTTGCTTTATCACCTGATTTCTGAGGGCCCCCCCTCTAAAGGGAGAACATCAAAAGGCTTTTAGGTGTGACAGATTGAACAGCAGCATCTGCACTCACACTCTATTTATCACTGCTGCTCGCCACAATAAGGAGGGCAGCCATGCAGATGGCTGGGCGCTGGAGGAGAGGAGAGGAGAAGAGAGGAGAGGAAGGGAGGAAAAGAGAGAGAGGGAAGGAGGGATGCTGTTTCTGACTCAGCACGTCCACTAGCGAGCAGAGCTGTTTTCAGTTTCTTGTTTTTCTGTCCATGCAAGACGGGGAGGGAGACGGCAAAGTTTCGCACTCGCTCAGAGTGCCCTCAGGCTCAGCAGTTGTGAGCGTCTGTCTTAGTCGGAGCCAGTTCACAGTTCCCACCTCAAGCAAAGCGCTAGATAATAGAACATGTCTGACGAAGCTGCACTGCCATTCAGGGCCATGTTCAGTCAAACGCGTTTGGAAATGTTCTGTGAGAAGCAGAACTTTCACCTTCAAATGCATTAGCTCACGTTGTGACTAAAGACAATAGCAAGTCCTTGGATTCTTCATTATTGATTGGCGTTCTGACTGCTATCTCAGAAGAACATAGAAGAAGAACACCGAGGTCTATTTATGAGGGAAGTGGTTTCCCTCGACCTAGAAATTCTGCCCTTTGATGGCACCATTTTATCTCTGCAAGTTTACCACAGTTCCCAGAGATGATATCATCTTCATCGAGGTCTATAAAAATCCCTTTCTAATTTGGAGATCTTCCACCGTTTCTCGCCTTGTGTAGCTGAGCTGGTTGTGTGTTTGTTGTTCTACAAGAACTGAAGCAGCAGCAGCTAGTTTGAGTCTCTCTCTAGTGTGGAGCTAAGCTCCGACAGGCAGCCCTATGCTGCTCTCCATTCAGAGAAGCCTGGAGGATTTAGAGAGGCTAGAGGTAGAAGTTCTGACTCAGCAACTAACTGCTAGCTTCCTTAAGGCTCAAATCGGTGTCGGCTTTTAATGATCCTGGCAGCACACAGCGTGAGGATTTGGAAAAAAAGAGGAGAAACAAAACCAGACAAACCTCCTTTTTCCTTGCTGTGCATACTTGAGTGAGTAGTGCACTTTAGTTTGCGAATCAGATACATCCCAGAGTGTCGATGCACAGGCACGGTGAGTGGACACAATGGGAATGCGACTCAAAGTTACTGTAGCATGCGATGCTGCTGTTTAGTGGGCTGAATTTGTTGCTGCTGATTTGATTTAGGTAGAGAATAATGTACACTTTCCCCCAGACAAATGACTAGTTCTTCCAGTCTGATCTTTTGTAATCATTAGATTCACTTTTTACCGGCCCTTGTAAGCCCCCATACAAGTGCTTTCAGGTCCATTTCATATCCACTGCAATTTATATAGAGAGAGAGGGACAAATAGAAAGAAAGAAAGAAAGAAAGAAAGAAAGAAAGAAAGAAAGAAAGAAAAGAAAGTGAGAGGGAAAGAAAAAGAGTTTTTTGAGGCACATTGCATCATTTTGAGTCGTTTTCTTGGCGAAGTGGCCTTTGTGAACACTAAAACCTCGTCACTTGACAGGCTGAGCAGGTTCATCATCTGGGACTAATAGAAGTGGAATGACTCTATTTTGTTTCTGCTGTTTTCTTTCAAGCAAAGCCAAATGGGGTTTAGATGAATCAAAGACTGACTCCATTTGACTGCTGGGAGAAAACAATGGTGCTTTTTGTCACAGTGCTGTAGAGCCCTCCTCTTTGGCGGCCTCTTATTTACCATGCCGCTTGTCTTCCTAACCTCCTGACTCCAGTCACAATGGCAGATGCACGATGCTTTCTAGTCTTCTAAAAGCTCAAGATAAAGGCGCTGCTACAGTAGATGATGAAACTGACAAAGCTTTTGTTGACAGGTGGTATTTTATGCTTTATCATGGGCATACTTGTAGTGATCTTTTCAGAGCCTAGGGAGAAGTCTGACTGGACTATTTTTGTATTCACATGGTTTTATGCTGGTTTTAATGGACTAACGGTTATCTGGAATATGTCTAACCTGGCAAGACACAGAAATAAAATATATAGAAATATATAGAAATAAAATGTATAGTCTGACCACCATTGATAGACCCTTGGTATGACGGCTACAATCAATCAGAGCAACAAACAACGCTAAGCCCGCCCAATGACTCCCTGTCCACATAGAGGGTTGTGATTGGCTAAACACCACCGATGTCGGTATGCAACCTATCGTTCATTGCTAGACATACTCTCTGAGCAAATTGAATGTGCTACTGCTAGAGCACGTTTTAGGCTAGAGTATGTCTGGGAAGAGGATCAAAATCATGTTCATCAAATCATCAAATCCTATAAGATAAACCTCATAAACATGATAATCATAAGAAGTGGGGACATCTCAAAAATAACCTGACTAGTTGAGCCAGTAACCTGGAAAGAGTGGGTTCAAATCTGGGCTACCACCATTGAGCAAAACACTTAACCCTGAGTCTCGCTATGGGCAACTGGCCCTGAAGTACAAAGTAAATGATAGTTGACATATGCAAATGGATTTGGATAAAAGCATCTGCTAAATGCATTAATGTAAATGTAATATTCTTATTGTGCCTTCAGATAAATGTAATGACTCACTTGATAGTCTTAAAAGCCTTTGTGTAATTTCACCCTCCAGTCATGGGCTCCTAATAAACAACTCATTTTTTCTAAGCATACATTCCAACTACCGGTATTCCCTTAAAGCTAAAAGAATCTCAAACATGCTTTCCCCATAGTTGTAAACATCTCCTTGAAGCTGTGCCTGTGTAAGATCTGTTTAATATCACTGACACTGAGTGCAAGTTGTTGTTCCTTCCCCTCCATATTCATGCTGCAGGTTACTGAGTTGTGAAGTGGCCTAGTCCTTCTCTCTATCCAGAATTAGAATGGGGCAAGCATGTAGACAAAACACCTAACCTCAAGCACACTGATCACAAGCCAAGCATTATATTAGAATATTCATAATTATTATTATAATGGCTATGACAAAAAATAGTTTCAACTTTTACTGTTTTACTGTTAATACAAAATAAAGGGTGAACTTAAATACCAATGCTTTTCATATATAACTTAACCGTCTATACTTCATTTCCTTTGACTTGTCAGCATCAGCAGCTGAACTCTGACTATGGGGGGAGTTCATGTACTCCTGGTGAGAATACTGTATAGGTCTATATGGGGGTTTGTTTGCTCAGGGGAAGACCAGGGCCCTGAAAAGGACAGGATATGGTTAGTTCACAGTATGACAACAATAGAAAAAGACAAAATAGCATACACCTCATGACTTACCTCCCTGTGTTGTCCTTTGACTGTGTGTGTCCAGGCTGCCTGTATTCCAGTGCTGCTCAGTAATGGCTGGGAGCTGCCCTTCTCTGAGATCATCGACTGGAACAAAGCAGCCGTCATTGGGGACGAGAGGCTTCTGCTACAGGTACACCCCAACTCAGGAATGCTTCAAATACTAACTGTCATCATGGCTGCTTTTGCAAGATCATTCTCACATGTAGGTCCTATTTTTTGATCTGTAAACAAATCCGCATATGTTGGCAAGAATTTAGGACGTAAGTTACAAATGAAAAAATTTGACCACCGGGGGGGAAGATTTGTAGAAATGCATAAATCATGAGTAGGTATTAAGAATCAGCTTATCATAATAATCTTATTGTGGTCCCATAGTTGCACAGATAATAAGAGAATGAGATGTCAATCATTTATTGAATCGTAGAGATACTGTGGGTGTGGCTAGTGTGATGCCAGTCCTCGACCTGAAGACATGAATCCACAGTTCTCTTCTCCCCATGTCTCTGTTCCAGTTCTTTTCCTGCCAGCACAAGAGCCCTATATCAATAAATCCCCTTTCCATTAATTACGGCTACATCCTGTAAGATGTATGATATTTATACTCTTTAATTACTGAACTTATTAACACTTGCTACCACTCTGGCCACTCATGGCTTGGAGGGAGGAGGGTAATTAATACGGCAAAAGCCGGAGGAGGATTTTGGAAATATGAGAGGCAAAATGTCACCAAAGACATGAAAGCCAATGAGGATATTATAATGAAGAGCAGAAAAAAATGGCCGGAGGGATAAAGAGAGAGAAAAAAGGAAGTGAAGAAGGAAATTGAACTCCAAGGTTTTAGCATTTGGTGCTCTGCATCCATCTCTCTCTCTCTCTCTCTCTTTCTCTCTCTCTCTCTCTCTCTCTCTCTCTCTCTGGTCTTTCATGGCTTCATAAATTCTAACAATTAATAAAGTGGCTTTTGTGTTCCCCACTGATCTCATAGGCCTCATATGTGAGATTTCCATCTTTCCCGGTTCCTGTACCACAGAGAAGAGAACACAGGCTTTCATCCTGGTTGATTTGCATCTAGACAATCAGGCTGCTTAAAGCACAGACCTATTAAAAGCCATGAGTGCCTTTAAATCAAGGCCCCATAATAATTGCTGATAACTATGCCATTGTATGTACGCTATCTATGAAAGCCAGCCATTCCTCGTCTTCTCCACCTACACAGGAAATAGGCTTGCCATAATCACCGTGGGGGATTTGTCATATTGTCTTAACAAAGTGAACCCCTTTGAAAAAGGAATATGAAAGTATCCCATTGTCTCTGCACAGTGGGATGCCAGCGTGAGACCACGCGGCACACAATGCAGACAAAATTAATTGGCTCTTAATTAGTTGAGATATTAACGGATTTTCATGAGATACGGCACATCCTTGACCTGAGGGGAAATTAAAAACAAATGCTTAGTTTTAAAAATTGTTTAAGTGTATTTTTCTGCCTGTTTGATTTTTTGTAAAATCACATCCAGTCAGTGTATTTGCCACCCTGTTGAACAGTTTGTGTGCTATTTGTTTACTATTGGTGTGCTATTTGTTTATTTGTTGTTTTCCTTCACCATGTGTGCTTGTGCTCTCACTTGGTGCTTGTGTTTATTTCTCAACATGTTTATGTCCTGTTTGTGTCTGCCATGGACTTGTGTATATGCTGCCATTTTGTGCCTGCTCTACACTTCATCACAATTTGAGTTAGAAGTTCTACCTCATGTTCCTTGTTGTTTCCCTCATCCTCTGAGTGTTTTAGCGTGGACTTTTCCCCGTCACCTCGTCTCTCTTGCCTTCTGTTGTCTGTATGTTAATCTGTTTCTATATTCCTTCTCCTGCTTTCAGCTCAGTTTGTTGTAAAGGGTTTATCTACACACATATCATGCTCTCCAGTGCAGCCCTCGTCAACCCTGGCACACATAGACCAAAAGATAGTCCCCCTTTTGATATTCATGAGCCACGCAGAATTCTTTGTTTATCTAAATTCAGTTTTTTTCTTGATACAATAAAAGTGTATGTGTTTTATTTAATTAGCATATGAAAGAAAATTGTCAGCATAGATGATGGTGCTCCTTCTCACAATCTGGACAACAAAGTGCTTGACAAAGTGCTTCCCAAATAAAACTGCAGGTGCAATTAGAGTCTGTCTGTTTCATTAAGGGAACAAACAGTAGCCATTAATGTCAGACAGTGTTCCCGACGTCAAGATGGAGAACAGTAGCCAAGGTTATTCTAATGAGCCATCCTCTCCTCACACAACACTTCAAGCCCTGATGAAGGCAACGGGATTAAGAGCAGAGAGTAACACACACACACACACACACACACACACACACACACACACACACACACACACACACACACACACACACATACAGTGCGTTCTAATTCCATATTGCAATTGAGTTGCCGCACCTGCTGGGGGAATAGAATCTCATTACATTCAATTATAGTGAGGAATGAACCACAGCAAACCCAATGCAGCACACACAGGGCCCAGCACCCCACAGTGGGGAGGGGGATTCCTCTTACAGATTTACACACACACACACACACACACACACACACACACACACACACACACACACACACACACACACACACACACACACGTACACACACACTCACACAGGTACACACACACACTCACACACAGGTACACACACACAAACTCTACATCGACACCAGAATAGATGCAGACAGAAGAGTGTTCATCTAATCACAGTGACAAACTTGTTCCACCCGCAGAAGAGCATTCTCTCCCTCTCTCTCACACACACACACACACACACACACGCACAGTCATACTGTGGTAGTCACTTGTTCCCCCCTACCGAGGTGACACATAAACAGGAGTGGTGGGTGGCAGAGGAGAGGAGAGGAGAGGAGAGGGTAGGGGAGTGTAGTGTAGGGGAGTGTAGGGGCTGCTAATCTAATTGGACTTATTTACATCCTGTCTCTGAGTTTATTAAAACTTTCAGTGCCGTCAGACAGCCGCCATACTCCCAAGATCTGCCGGCGCTTCTCTCCCCCACTCACTCACTCACTTACACACACACACACACACACACACACACACACTCACACTAGTGTTCAGTCCAGAGAGCTTTAACCCTGCGTATTTTTATCAACAAAAAGAGAAAGATTTTATTTTTTATTTTTTTCTTGCGTCTCTGAGTCCGCCCCTCGCTCCCCTCCCGCTGCGTGTCACATCATGTATCTTGTGTTTGCTCGTGTTTTTCTCCATAATTCATCACACGCTGGGGCTGGGGCTGGGGCTGGGGTTGGCGACGGGGTTGGGGAGGCAGCGTGGCAGTGCGGCGCACGCAGGGAAGTGGCAGCAACACAGCCGCACACAGACAACACAGAGGGAGCAGCAATCTCTTCCAGCCAGGGGGTCTGACACCACTCCCCCTGACACTACACACACACACACACACACACACACACACACACTGTCTTATACTCTCTCAAACACACAGTCATAGATGACACACAAACACACACTCATTCTCTCGCTCTTACACACACACACACACACACACACACACACACACACACACACATACACACTCATAAATGCATTCTCTCTCTCTCTGACACACATACACACTCACACACATTCCACATTCCTATACTCTCTCTCTCTCTTTCACTCACTCACACACACACACACACACACACACACACACACACCTCATAGATGTATTCTCTCTCTCTGATACACACAAGCATGATGCATATGCACACATATACGCAAATAGACACAGATACTCTCTCTCACCTCAGACACACCACACATATGCATAAGCGCATCAAACATTTAAGACCAACTCTAACAAAGACAGAAAACACTAGAAGCACCAAAACAAGTGCATCTACACCCCACGGTGCAGACAGAAATAGTCCCATTCAAATGCGAAAGACTTGGAAAAACAGACTCCAACCTGCCTTGCACACCCATACATACATATTTGCCAAGGAGAGGCTATGACTTGCACCCCACAAACAAGTAAAAAAACATAACACGCCGCAACAAAAACAACCCACCACACACAGGTTTTCACATGAACCTAGACGCTTGTTGACTTTTAATTCTTTGCTGTTGCTCCTTCTTACACTCACACACACATACACACACAAACAATCTTTTATACACATGTATGTGTGTGTGTGTGTGTGTGTGTGTGTGTGTGTGTGTGTGTGTGTGTGTGTGTGTGTGTGTGCCACTAAGACTAAAGATAGCAGTGTTACACCCAGAAGCCAGGGATGATGTGGCCTCTAAAGACTATAAAGGCCACCAGGGGTCCGTAGGGAACAATCCGTCATGAGAGACCCACATGGGGCACGCTGAATATAGGCTCACAGTGGCCTGCTGGGAGCCAAGATTTAAAGAGTAATATTTGTTATGCCATTGTGTCGTATAATATATTTTTTTATCATGTCGTGTTGTGTTTTGTTATATATTTCTGCAGCCACAGTTGTCTAAGCTACACCTATATTATAGTTGTGTATGTTAGACCAAGAGCAGATCTTTTAAAATGTAGCATTGTGTTTTATTCATGAGTCATCCTGCAGAGCAGACACTGCTCCCCTTCTATGGTCAAACAGATTTGATTTCTTACACTTCTTTTCCTTTGTTGCCCCATCCTTTCTTTTCCTCTCCTGTTCTCTCTTCTCCTCCCTTTCCCTCTCCTCTCCTCTCCTCTCCTTACAGATCCCTTCAATTACCAGATCTGTGGACCATGACCGAATATTGGCGCTCAGGCAACAGACTCAGTTCCTGTGGGACGCCTATTTTTCTTCAGTCGCAAAAATAGTATTAACTACATTAGAGGTAAGTGCTTGTGTTACAACGAGGCCGTCTGCTGGCAGGCTGTGTGTGTGTGTGTGTGTGTGTGTGTATGGGAGGGGGCGATCGGTGTGTGTGTGTGGTGGGGGTGGTGGGCGGAGCAGAGCGTCCAGGGTCAGACAGGAAGCTGTGGTGATAATGGATGGCCCCTTTTATAATGTGCAAAACGTGGAGAGCATGAATTGATGGGCTGCTACTGGGGAGCCCTACTGTAGCTGCTCCACTCTCCTCCTCTCACAGGTACAGTAGTCTAGACTAGTCTAGTCTTGTCTCTCTCCTGTTTAGACTACTGCTTTACAGCAACACTACTCATTATGGAGAGAGACTAGCATCCCCGCCACCCCTCTCCTTACTGTTTGCTTCTGTCTCTTTCTCTACCTCCCTTTTTACCCCCCCCCCTCTCTCTCTCTCTCTCTCTCTCTCTCTCTCTCTCTCTCTCTCTGTATCCATCTCTCTGACACCTGAGGAAGTACAAAATAAGTCCAGGTCTTTCATCATGCTCCGTCTCCATGCTGGTTAACTCACAACCACAAACAACCAGAGCTGTTCTCTGCATTATGAAATAGCTCCTATGACATCCCAACCTCAAAACACAATTCGGTAGCACTTTATAATAACCGTCCTCTATAAATGGTTATTAAATAGCTTATTTACATCAGTAAGTAATTATTTACCTATTAGTAGTGATAGTAATTAAATCAGTATACCAAAATTCTATTTCTAATTACTTTCAGTAGATAACAGTTAACAGTTAGGTAACAGTAATTAACAGAAATTTTGCAGCTAAGTTATTTAGTTAGTAAGTTAACGGTTAGTTTACAGTTTGTTATGGCTAAATGATAAAATGGAAAAACCTGATGGAATTAAATCATCTGACTGGTTGAAACCACAAACCTTCCAATTAACTTCTTACTGATGTTAATAAGCTATTTGATAACCATTTATAGAAGACGGTTATTATAAAGTGGTACCCACAATTCTTTTCTTTTTCTCACCTCACAGAGCTCTTCAAACTTTTTTTAATTAATGAAATAATAAAAAAGTACTAATTACTTTAAGCCAGTATATTGCAACATGCTGTTTCTGAAGAATAGCATATTATTCTGTGTAATGAAATTTCAAAAATGGATGTTGCCATGGAACATGAAGGCTGTCACCTCTAAAGTAATTGTCATTCCTGTGATCTTCATTAACATGTGTTCACCTTAGATAATTAGCATGAGCGACTCAAAGATGATTATTTCACAGGAGCATCACATTGTATCACATCACCCCGGCATGTCAGTTTAATGGCTTCCACTTGACTATTTTTTGAGATATTCTTAGCCACTGTCTGCAAAGACCTGGCATGAGGTGAGATTTCTGCTGTAACTACTGCATATCCTAATGGAAATTTAGACTATTGAAAAACACAGTTAGAAAAAGATGATGGTCCTTCAGACTCAATGTCAGAGCCTTATGTGTGTGTCTTTTCACTCTGCCCAGTCTGCAGGAGAAGTTAGTGATTTCCATTAAGTGCTTGAATGGGAAAATTGGACATCTTTAGTGAGAGCCGTGTCAAGCAGCATAGCCATGGTTACTGAAAGATATGAAAATCGATGCCTTTGTGATGTTTGGCTGGAGAGACGAGGGGGGCCCTGGGGTGAGACTCCGAGTGGGAGACTGAAGAGCAGCGGGACCTGGAGGACTCTTTGTGTCCGTGCACATCTTCCTCCCAGCCAAAGAGCTCTAGCTCCATAGACATGCATGCGTGCGGGTGGGCCGGGATCACGTGAGAAAACTTTGGCACAGTATGAATCATCGCCCGTCCCGCCGAGCCAATAAGGCCGCCCTTGATTGACCTCCTCCTGTCCGTGTTATTGATAATGATTCATTTTTGGGCCCAGTCAATTAGCATTGGCATGGGAAAGTGTTTAACAGGCAGGCAGGCGCTCTGCTCTGTGTGCTGTACTGATGAATGTGGATGGACACTGATGGATGTGCTGTTGTGACAGGCCAGGTTAACGGCTCACAGGACTCAGGGCTCCCACTGGTTTAAATCAGAGCCAGAGCCTTTACAGGCCTCACACAGCACACAACACAGCACAGCAGAGCAGAGCAGAGTTGCAGACCGTCAGTCACTAGGAATGGGAGAGGTGTTTACAGATACGGCGCCAGGACAACTCAGCAGAGCACTGATACAGTACAGGTTCCATGCAATTTTACAACACAGCTCAGATACATGTTCTATGCAATTTTACAGCACAGCTCAGATACATGTTCTATGTAATTTTACAGAACGCAGATACTGTACATGTTCTAAGCAATTTTACAGCAGAGCACAGATACATTTTCTATAGTTTCACAAGTGAGTACTGTTCTACATGTTCTACGCAATTTTACTGAGACAGAAATGAAAGTGGTTGAAAGCAGCAATAATGGCAAAACAACTGTTCCTGAAACAGAAGCGCTTGTTCATGGCCTGTTCCTTATGGAACAAACAATTCTCCAGTTAGTCCTAAACCAAAAGATTGCATATGGTGTCAACAGCTATTGAACGGAAGATTTTAGTCATGATTTGTAAAGTGAGTTTTCATGTTTTGTTTAGTGTCCAATACCAATGATTAATGTTATTTCTCTACAACTAAACATGATGAGCAAACTGACTAAAGTGGCTCTTAGAGAAATATGAAAAACACGATGCAGAGAGAGTGAGAGAGAGAGAGAGAGAGAGAGAGAGAGAGAGAGAGAGAGGGCGGGCAGATACTGTATATGATGGAAGAGATCAGTGGAAAGATCTTGAATCCACACTATATAATGGAGTAGGGAAAGAGAGTCTGCTTGTCGGCCCGACTGGGCTCCATATCACTAGGTGTGTGTTTCAGAGAGCATACCAAGCCTGCTCCAACCGCCCCCACACCCACACACACACACACACACACACACACACACACACACACACACACACACACACACCCTCCACCACCCCCAGCCACCCCTGCAGCCGTGATCCGTGCTCCTTTGTCCCAACGTGTTAAACACTCACTGGTACCTGCAGACTGACAAAATGGAGGAAATGAGGCATGGTGCTCAGCCCAGCGAGTGGTCCTCTCCGCCCCTCTCCTCTCCTCTCCACTCCTCTCCCCTCCGCTCCGCTGTCTCCTCTGAGGGTTAGGTTAGCTGCCTGCCTGTGGGGAAGCGCTAGCAGGCAATTGGGTTTGCGGAGAGGAAGGCAGCAGCAAAGTGCAGGCCTCGCCTCAGTGCCCCTCCATGCCCACGGGGGGAGCACAAGTTCAGCTTTGTTTATGTTTATGGCCTTGTTTGCTTGGCTGCTCCACTGCTTGATCATATTGGGGGATTGATGTTTGGTTGTTTTTATTTGCTTTTGTCGAGAGAGGGTTTTTTTTTTTTTTTTTTGTCGAAATTGGCACAGGTACAATCACACTGCTGGAAAAATAAACAGACACACACACACACACATACACACACACACACACACACACACACACAAAACAACAATGCTGTGTTGCTCATCAAGCCATGCGCTCTCAGAAAACACTGTATTAGGGAGAAGATGTCTTTCCCCAAACCAGCTACAAAAAAAAGCCAGGTCATAAATCATCCCTCTTTCCAGCCCTGGAAATAAGTTGCGGAGCACAAATGAACTGTGCATATGTGCGCTAAGCTCAAGGGAAGGAATGGGGGGCATATCTAAACGAGGTGGGTTCACTAATTACACTGCCGCAATCATCTTAATTAAGAGCAGCAGCCCCTGTCTAGGAGAGAAACCTGGAACAGGTAGAACTCTGTAACAGGCAAGAGGCTGGGGGGATGAGAAGGGAAGAGAGAGGGAGAGAGGGAGGAGAGGATAGAGAGATAGAGGGAGAGAGTTAGACTGACAGGGAGAGGTAAGTGTCCATATGGAGGGTTCTGTCTTTGGAGCCAAGAACCAAGAGCCAAGACTGGGAATGGGGCAGCTGTTCTATTTTAGGAGATCTCCAGTGTCCTTTTGGACAGAGATCTCACAAGCGCGCACACACACACACACACACACACACACACACACACACACACACACACACACACACACACACACACACGCTGGGCTTTATTCATGCATGACTGCTTTTAAATGATGCCTTGCCTTGTGTTGTGGAACAATGGGTACAGGTCTTATTATGCTGTTAACAATACAGAGAAATCAACAGTACTGTATTTCTCTGTGCATCTTGCAGAGAACATATAGTACATGTCAAGAGTGAGACGTCTGCAGTCTCACAATCAGTGCTGTCTAAGATCTTATGTTGCCAACCCAGCTGAACACTCATGGCTCCTATATTTGAGCTGTGTGAGGAGTATTTGACATCAGCGTATTTATTTTTTTATTTATTTACAGTATTTAGCCTTGAATTGGCAGAATGACATTGTTTACACATCAGGTTTTTCACAAAGGCGGTATGCCTTTTTTTCTTGTGTGTTAACTGTCTGTTTATGTGATTGTTTGTTTACTGTGCTGTGGTTGACAACAGATAATCCGGGACCGAATCCATTCGCACATATCAAGAAGCAGACTGATGTGGAACTCCCTACCTGGCGGTCTGTACGCCTTGCCCCAGTTCTCCACAGACCCCGCAGTGTTCCCCTTCTACTACTCCTTACTGGGTGAGTGCGGCCAAAGACAGTCACATATACAGTAACAGTCATAGTCATGGTATTAGTCATAGTCATGTTTATTTGTCTTGCACAATTTTAAATGTGGTTGACAAAAGTGCTCAAAAACAAAAGAAAAAAAAATAATAGGAAAGACAAAGCTAAGAAAGACAAGCAGATCCAAAGAGGTACGATAGGAAAATAAAACTAAAATAACATGCAGATATATTTAAATAATTATCTTAAATTACATTCCACACTTCATTTAAAAGTCATTGATGGCAATCTTGTTCTTTTAACTTGGCTTTTAAAGCATCAATAGTTGGTGTGTATCTAATGTGAAAAGCTAAGTTGTTCCACAGCTTGGGCCCAGCTATTGAAAAATCAAGTGTTCAAATCACAAATCAAGTCACTTTTGTTTATTGTACATGTGTTGGAGGTGTGGTGTGAGGTCATTTGGTAATATTGATATAGACAGGAAATTCATCACATTATCACAATCTCAACATGATGGTGTTTTACTTATCAATAGTGAACCGATTGATTACTAACCTGTTTCAAACAAATGAAGAAGTCAAAGAACAGAGGCTCAGTCAACCACACTTGGGTAACAGCCAACACGTCAGATAGATTCACATTGCAGTTCAATAACATAGTCTATCTTTAATCCGCTCATTTATTCTCATCGCTGACATCCAGACATTTTAAGATAGACATCGCTTCTGATCAAGTCCCATTAAACAACGCATCACTCTGCGTTCTGCTTGGCTGGGCCTTGATAAACACTCAGCTGTGCGTGGAGAATCAGCGGCCAACCTTCTAATGACACTAACCTCTGAGACCTCCCTTCACACATCACATCCATCACAGACACCATAACACAGCAGAGTGGACGATGGGCCTCTGTAGAGCACACAGCTCACAGCATAGCACATAGCATAGCACATAGCATAGCACTCTCCCAGACTACAGCTGCACTGCTCCTAACACTAGTCACACAAATACTATTATATGCTACATTGCTATAGGTGCACAATGTTAAGTTAGAGAGAGAGAGAGAGAGAGAGAGAGAGAGAGAGAGAGAGAGAGAGAGAGAGAGAGAGAGAGAGAGAGAGACACTTTGAGAGAGAGAGAGACTTTGAGAGAGAGAGAACATCTTGACCATATCTAGAGGACTATTATGAATAGTAGATTGTAGGTGTAGTGTTGTGGTTAAGATGCCCTCTCACGTAGCCCAGGGACTCTTGTGTGAGTGTGATTGTAGCTGAGTGGAAGGGAAGCAGTGAAAGGAGTTGAAGTGCAAAAGTGGCACAAGCAGGCCATTGCTCTACAGTTGAAGGATATCACTTAGCAGTTTGGTGAAATGGCTGCTGTAAATGAAATGGTGGCAGAGGCCCGTAGAGATTAATTACTTAATGGTGAACCCTTGAGTCAGACACAGAATTACAATAACAGATCATTCCCACCTAGTTCATACTCTGCTGTATTTCACTGAACCACAGGGATTATCCATGTCTATCTAGAACACAGAGATTTATACTCTATTTTCACCGTTTCTACAATTGCATGTCACTGTCTTGTCAATTTATTTGAATTCAAATGAATGGTATGTTAGGCTAGTAAATTACATGTAGGACATAAAACAGATGCATCAAAGTGTACTACTTGGATTGAGTTTTTAGAGTAGAGTTTTAAAATTTTCGGACAACGTGTGTATTGGGACAAGGAAGAACTGACTCGATTTTGGTGGCAATTGGTGACCCAGAACACCATCTGTAACCACATTGTCTTGGCGGAGATCTGTGCTCTCTGAGCGCTTTTCTAGTTTATTTTCCCTCTTTTTACTATTGTGTCCTTGCAATCTAGTTTGTTGAAGTTGTTTTGGAGTAACTCTAAGGCTGTGTTATCAGCCCCCTGGGAATGAATGAGGGAGAAAAATCTCAAATTATTTATCCTTTAGCCTCTAGCTGTTTAATGAGCGGATTGACTTTTCCTGAAAGGAGATTAATGAGATGTCAGTGCGGCGGGCCTCACCGTTACATTAGCCATCTTGTTAAAGTGCCCTGAGCTCCCACTGCCAGCCGCCCGCCCCTCACATGGCCAGAGCAGAGCAGAGCAGAGCTGTCTGCGCGTATGGAAATGTATGTGTGGACCACGTTATTAGACTTCCATGGATGGACAGTGCTGATTTAAAGTCAGTCTCTCTCTCTCTCTCTCTCTCTCTCTCTCTCTCTCTCTCTCTCTCTCTCTCAATTCAATTCAATTCAAAGCCGCTTTATTGGCATGACAAGAAAATGTTCTTGTCAAAGCAATTATATGTGAACTTACATATAAATAGGTAAAGAACAGATAGATCAGTAGTAGCCTACTTGAAGTAGGTATCTAGTAGTACTCTCTCTCTCTCTCTCTCTCTCTCTCTCTCTCTCTCTCTCTCTCTCTCTCTCTCTCTCTCTCTCTCTATCCTGCTCACACATGCGAGGGAGACAGGGTAACACACATGGAACACACACACACACACACACACCCATACACACACACACTCACACAGACATTCCAAATTGCTTCATTTGCTGAGCTGGTTGGCTACAAAGTGCTGGCAGTGGCGTGTGCTCCTTCCCTCCCTCCCTCCCTTCGATCATGTGAGCAGGCTGCTTCCTGCCACTCCTGTCAATATTAATGAGCTCCGCCCCCGTTAGGGGCTCTGTCTACACTCCTCCACTCGCCAACTACTATCCCCCCATTCCTCCACCTCCTTCAAAGTGTGCATTAACCTGCTGGTAGCTGTGGCTGGACTCAATGGACGCTAGTCCCGGCGCTACCCCTGCTCCTCCTCCTCACACGTCCCCAGCTCACCCAGGACAGCAGCCATGAAATGAAACAGTCTTTTAGGTCACTGTTGTTTTGTTTTGCTCCGGTTCAGAGAGAGGAGCATTCCACAGGCCTCTTATATAACACCTGAGTCATGATCCTGGGGACGGGAGAGAGGGAACTCACCTATGGAGGAATTAAATAGCCTGCCCTCCAGATGCCTTGGAATGCTTTTTTTTTGTCTTCTTCTTCCTTCCCTCTGTTTTTTTGTTCTTAGAGAATGTTTGAGTGGGAAAGTGTCAGAGGGAGGAAAATGGGGGCCTTGATCAGAAGCTGAGCTTCTGCCGCTCCTCAGCCATAGTTTCCGCTTCTGCAACTTGTGCCTCTCTGTGATGGTTACATAATGAAGGTTTCAAAGCGGCCTTTGAACGGCAGCTACAAGATGGCCGGCTCAAATGGGGGAGATTTCTGAGGGACACAGCAGAGTAGCGGAACACTTCATCATCAAGTACAGCCAAGACTTTCAAACAGAGATGTAAACGTAGATTTGCCTTTGGAAAAAAAAAAAGTTTCAGTTGTCATTCTTGCAATAGAACATTGACACATTTGCTTCTGATTATGTCCTAGACAGATGTCTGTAAGCATCCAAATCAAGGCTAATCTGATCTGAAAGAAATGAAACTCGATGGAAAGGGTTTTCAATGAATCAAGTTAACTCATCAGCTCTCTGAGAGATAGAAAGATAGAGAGAGAGAGAGAGAGAGAGAGAGAGAGATGGAAGAAAGGTATTGAAAGTAGAGGAGTAAGAGACAGAAAGATGAGAAAGAAGACCGAGGATACCCAGAGCAGAGGGAATAAGGATGTGTGCAGAAGGCTCACATGACCTCAGCTCTGCCACCACAGAGCGCGAGACCACTCTGCACCACACCTCCACACCACAGCACAGAGCACCACACAGCACCATAGCGCACCGCTGGGTGCTTTAAATAGAAAAGTAGCCGCGCGGCTCACGGGAGGGACCCTGTTCAGCACCCCGTGTCTGCAAGATTGATTGGAGGGCTTTTAGCACTGCCAGGAGAGTGAGCAATGCATCCAGCTGCAGCATGCAGCAGCACCCTGGTAGGTGGGGGGTTGGGATGTGTGGGTTAAAGTGTGTGTGTGTGTGTGTGTGTGTGTGTGTGTGTGTGTGTGTGTGTGTGTGTGTGTGTGTGTGTGTGGGTGTGTGTGTGTGTTTCTGGGTGTGCGTGCGTGTGCCTGTGTGTGTGTGTTCTCCTGCAGGTAAAAGCCCGTCCCTGGAGTTCACGGCAGTGCTACAGGTGGTGACCCCTCTCCAGTCCCAGCTGCAGCCGGTGCTCAAACTCATCATCGCTGTTGCCAAATCCAAGTTCTGTGCACAGGTGAGAGGTCACCCAGCAGCCTTCAGGACACACTAGCAGCAGCAGCAGCACATCCTAGCCTACTTCCAGCAACTGGATTCTCTGTAGTCAGTGCCTATAAAAAGTCTGCACATATCCGTGTAGAATTGGCCTCTCAGCCTTTGATACAGAGTCCTTCAACTTTTGTTACTGCAAAAGTAAAATCCTGAAATATGAAATCCTATGAAGCTAAGCCTACACACGTCATTACAGAGACATCTTAGTACCCAGAGGAGCTAATGCTTTAAAATTAGTGTAATATTTCTTTTTATTTGCTTGCTTTTTAACTATTAAATCCATATGGGGAATTATCTGTGGAGGACTGTGGTTCAAGTGTAAAATAATATCAATCCATATCAATCACGGATAAGAGCAAATAAATTTGCTGTTTATTATTCTATTGTGACAGCCCACAGCTGTACCATATTAAACTTATGCAAAGTCCAAAATAAAGAATAAAAAATCCACTATAATTCAGAGAGGGACCTCTCTCTCTCACTCACACCCCAGGCCTCAGTAACGGCATCAGTATAATGTTTAAAGGCTTTGTACAGGCACTCTTCCAAGATCTTGGTCTCAGGAGAAACGGGATAGTTTGAAATGTTGCCTGAACTGATGAGATCACAGTTTCTTTAATGTCTATCCTCTATACAGTGTATTTATACAGTTTATGTACATTGATATGTAGATCTACTGTATTTATAGTCATACACTCAGAGTTTCTACCCTCATCCTGACCATTGGTTTCTAACTGCCCTGTGTGTGTGTGTGTGTGTGTGTGTGTGTGTGTGTGTGTGTGTGTGCGTGTGCGTGTGTGTGCGTGTGTGTGTGTGTGTGTGTGTGTGTGTGTGTGTGTGTGTGTGTGTCCTCCCTCAGATCATAGTGCTGTGGAATTGTGACAAGCCTTTACCTCCCAAGAGCAAGTGGCCCTCCACCAGTGTGCCTATCAGAGTTATCGAGGGAGAGAGAAAGGTAAGGAAGCTGCTTGCTTTCCCCCATCCCTCGTCTCTTATGGCTCATCTACTATGGCGATACTGTAGCGCTTGGCCTCAGTGGCCAGTAAACTCTCATTTGGAGGCAGTGTGTGGCAAGACCTCATAAGTGAAGTAAGGTATTAAATGGAGATGAAAAGTAGGGAACAAGAACTCTAAACTGCCGTCAACTACTCAAATGAAGTTTGACAGTCTAACAGTAGGACACAGCAGTATGAGACAAATCTGTTGATGTTTACGGTATTTTGTAGATGACTTTTGTGATGAGCCTATACTTTGTACTTTAATACATGTCATGGTTAGTTGTGTTCGTCTCTTGTAGTGGAATGTGGAGCAGCCATGTTGAGTCGGGAAGCGTGTGTATCAGATATAAGAACAAACAGGAGGTTGATGTTCCTCTGGGTCATAGTCCCAACTCACTAACATCACCATTATTCCTTTGATGTGGTAGTGTTGCTAAATCAGTAGACATGAATCACTCCAAAGGTCTCTGCGCTGATCTTTTGTTTCTGGGCCTCTGCCTCTCTGAGGCTTGTCGTGTTCCTGCGCTGTCAAGTGAAAGAATCAGGAAAGATCCTCCCAAACAGGAACAGACGCATGTTTGCTTCGCTAAAAGACTGAATAGTCTTTATATTTGCCATGAAAGGACAGCTCACATCTCTAAACTGTTATCGCTGGTGATTGTAGTGGCTGTCAACATGATTCACTGTAATTCAGCATAATGCATTCAGTTCAATTCTGAGTTTCTATGATTGAATCCCTGCTATAGAACACTTTAAAAAACTGCCACCACCCTCGGTTAAAGAATACTTACAAGGTCCTCTTCAAACAAAAAAGTCTCTTCATTTGTCTGAGTGCTATTTCATCCTCTGCTGGTTTGACATAAATGTGGGGGCCTTGAGTGGGTGCTTTTATTTAAATCACAATGTTTTGATGCATTATTTTGGCAAATATGTTCCTATTGGAAATCAGGTCTCGGAGATGGCTGCTTTAAACATCATGTTTGAACAGATGTGTTGTTTTGTTCCCTCTGATATGTGGGCCGTAAAGTGACGTTAGCTGTTAACTTCCAGCAGACTTCCAGCCCACCAATCTCTTAAGGAGTCCTTCCGACTCCTCGCAATGTGCACCGCATCCAAAATAACAGCCTGTGTGAATGAATGCCCATCTCTTTGGAAACTTTCAGACATTTTAGAGGCTCATTATAAAGATCCAGAGAGTTGCTGATGTTTTTTATTCTCTCATCGAGAATTCTCATCTCTACTTAATCTTCTGAAGACAGCTACAAACTCTAAAGTATTCAGAAATCAGCATCTTGAGCTCCCCATGCCCAGATCTCCTGCTCAATTCAAGCTGCCTTAAGTGTGTCTGCATTTGTTTATTTGAGACAATCATTTGCTGTCTCATAGCCATTACTTCCCAATGCTCTCTACTTAGTGTGGTTCCTATGGAAACAGATGTAACATTGATAAACGCATCACACTCTGTGTTAAGATGATGTAATCCTAACACATCCTTACTTAAAATGGAGGAAATGGTGTGTGTTGGTGCAATAACAAAAGCCAAAAGCAAAATAGCCACCTCCTCCACCTGGACAGGTAATCTAGCTGAGATTGGGAGTGGAGCTCTGGAATACTGGGCCTCCATTGTGTTTGCAAAAGATTCAGTGTTTCCTCCCGTCTGCCTGACTCAGTAATGGGATCAGATCTCACTGTTGGCAGACAGAGAGGAGAAGAATCCCTATCAAAAACAGGTGGACACACTGCAGTGAGCCCTGAGCTTTACTCATACTGATGATGATGATGATGATGATGATGATGATGAAGCTCACATTCTGATTTCCTCTCGCCTTGAATATGGACTTAATCTGTCGAAATGTGTCAAAACTGCTCCTACATGAAAAAACACAAAGCAACAATGTAATTTTTAAAGACATGTTCTGGTTTAAATAAAATGGCTTTTATTTACAGTAACTTTTAGTTTTATGCCAATGGCTTTTGTTAAAAAAAAACTCGGTTGTAAATCAATCTTTGTTTTATGGGAAATGTCTCTCATGTTACCAAGGTCGTAATCCTGGTCTTGATGTATTATACGCTCTTTCCCAGAGTGATGGTGTACAGTATTGTACATACACAGAGACCCATCAGAGGCCATTGTGGGTCTGGACTGAGCATCTGGATCCTGTTCCACTGAAACCCCATTCATTCCCCATCCATCAGATTTTATTGATGCAGTCTTTTGTGTTTGTGAGCGACACAAGCATTTCCCTGTTCCTTTGCTCTGCTCTGCTCTGCTTTGCTTTAGTAAACATCTCTAGCTTGAGGTCACTGTATAGAGTGTTAATAGAAGATGACAAGTCACAGTGTGGACTTTGAACACAATGATTACATACTCACACACACAAATACACACAAATATACAACTGAGCTTGAACAATAACAACAAAAAAAAAACATCTATGTGTATCCAGCTCAACCCCTTTTGTATTGGCAGACAATTCCTCAATGCAGTCCAATAGCAAAAGGACTATGTTGCATTGGAACAATGAGAAAGCCCAGGGAACAGTTGCTTCTTTGTTCCCTGTGTCAGAGAGGCCCATTTCTTTTGGGCCACTAGCGGCACAGTGTCTACAGAGAGGAGAGGAGAGGAGAGGCGAGGCGAGACTCTCCGCCAAAAGGAATGATGAATATATCCTCCCACTGAGTAGCTTCCTGTGTCTCAGTGGAGCAGTGGCGGCTCTTTGGAGCGTCTCGAGCAAGTGTTGCTCCTAACTGATATGAGGATCAACTTTGCCGGCTTGCCTCTGTGGCCTGCCTTCTCACTTCATCTCACAGCATCTCCAGGAAACACCGCGAGTGAGAATGCAGCTTTCCCTCCTCCGTCTGTCTCTCACTCTCACTCCTTTTCACTTTCTCTCTTTTTCTATCACCATCTCTCCCTCGTTCCCACACATACACCTGAACACACGCCTCGCTATTCTTCTCTCACACTTATTCTCTCACAAACACATCCATACAGGTGCTCTCTCTCCCTCTCTCCCTCTCGCTCTCTTTCTCTCTCTCTGTCTCTCTCCTTTCCAGATTCCTTTTGCTATTTTCCTCTCACACTCTAGTTCTCTCACAAACACATCCATACAGGTGCGCGCTCTCTCTCTCTCTCTCTCTCTCTCTCTCTCTCTCTCTCTCTCTCTCTCTCTCTCTTTCTTTCTCTCTCTGCTCCTTTCCACCTCAGTGCACAAACACAGCTGTTTCTTTAATCCCGGCGGCACATTGCTGACTCCAGCCTTGTCTCTAAGCCTCCCAGGTCTCTCATGTCGGTCTCTCGGACTGTAAAACGCAACAGCAAATATCCCCTCCGAATGATTCACTCCGTTTCCTCAGCACAAATGCCTTTCGGAATGGGCTTGTCCGCCATAACAATAAACAGCGTTTTATTGAAAGCATCTTTGGCCCTTAATTGTTTGCCCAGAGTACTCCAACAAGACAGCTGTTTCAAAGCAATTGTCTCCTCCCCGAAGAATGACAAAGGCGCTGGTTTGAGGACACGTCCCAGTCAAATGTTCACAGCAGGAGCGTTGGGGGGCCGGGGGGGGGGGGGGGGGTGGCGGTGGGGGGATTCACAATGTTTGGTGCTGCTGGATCGGAGATCTCACTATCTTGCTGTTATGTAGTCTTGTGAATTACCTGCCTTTTAAAAGTGTTGTTTGGGTTTCTGTGTGCGTGTGTGTGCGTGTGTGTGTGTGTGTGTGTGTGTGTGTGTGTGTGTGTGTGTGTGTGTGTGTGTGTGTGTCTCAGTGAGTGCTGTATGTTTTGTACAACTCTGCACAATATTTTATACTAAAACAGTGAATCCACGAATGTGTGTGTAAGTGACTTAGGACATTGTCATGTTGACTTCTCTCAGGTTCACAAAAATGCAGCAGACTATGAATACTATGTTCCTTCTATCTGTGGTGTAAAGTATTAATGTGTGTGCTTGTGTGTGTGCAAGCGTTTGCACATCAGACTGTGTGTGTGTGTGTGTGTGTGTGTGTGTGTGTGTGTGTGTGTGTGTGTGTGTGTGTGTGTGTGTGTGTGTGTTGGTGAGAGTGTGGCCGCCTCAGCACAGCTGTGTGTGGGAGGCTGTAATGAGAGCTCAAGGAAGGGCACAGGCTGCCTTCAGCACCTCTCAGCTTCTCAGCGTTCCACAAGCCCATGACCAGCGGCTCTCATCCAGCTCGGTCTGTCTGTCTGTCTGTCTGTCTGTCTGTCTGTCTGTCCGTCCACACACAGCTCGGCATGTCTGTCTGTCTGTCTGACTGTCTGTCTGTCCGTCCATCCACAGCCCTGACTGTTTGCCTGTCTGTCTTTCCACCCACAGCCCTGTCTGTGCGTCCACATCCAGCTCAGTCTGCCTGGACCCTAGATACAGTATGCATGCAGACACCTCAGCGGTGTGTATTTACACAGCCAGCCAGTGCACTGCCCACCACTCCTCCTCACACATCCACAGTAAAGCAGCACAGAAGGACTATTGAGCTCTTTCTTCTCCGGGAGTCTGCTTACATGTTCAGCCTTTGATCATCTTTTAGGTTGCATGACATCTTTTCTGTGATAGCTGGACCAGTCTTGGATTTTAATTCATTATTAATAATTATTTATCTGGTGTCAATTTGGCCTAACTTACAAACACAGAGAGAGAGAGAGAGAGAGAGAGAGAGAGAGAGAGAGAGAGAGAGAGAGAGAGAGAGAGAGAGAGAGAGAGAGAGAGAGAGAGAGAGAGTATCTACTGTATAAAAACCAAGCAGCTTCTTAATTGAGACTCTTGTACACACTTGTTACATCTCACAATAACCCCCTGATCATTAACATCGTTCTAATGTTATTCTATGGATGTCAATGAAGAATTTAGGAATTAAGACAAGGTCATTAATATCAGTTCCTCACCTATAACTGCATTACAGTGAAACCCATGCAGTGTTGTACAGTCAGATCCCCCTTGAGCTGTTCTCAGGCCAGTGGTAGGAAGCCATTTAAATTGCAGCATAAGTGGATGCCCGCCTCACATTCATGAAGAGCAGTGACTACAGCCAGGTCAGGCGCAAGGCCTCTAGGGGTGTGTGTGTGTGTGTGTGTGTGTGTGTGTGTGTGTGTGTGTGTGTGTGTGTGTGTATACTAGGTAAAGGTCTTCCAGTGGCCCTAGCCATGTCTTATGATTCATTTATTAATGTAGGACAAAGGAAGCCAGCAGCACTGAATCGCACTGGATGGGTCTTCTCTGCTTCTCTCTCTCTTTTTCTTTTTCCATGCTGCTTTCTTTCTTTCTTTCTTTCTCTCTGTCTCCATACTCCTTGCTCTCTGGCTCTTTGTCTGTGTGTGCCATCAGCTACGGCACAAGAGAAAACAAAGGCAGCCCACAAAGCCAGAGGGAGGCAAAGAGGAGAGAAGACAGAAGATGACTCAACCCCACTGATTGTCTTTTCTCTCTCTCTCTCTTTCTCTCCCACTTTCTTACACGCTCTCATTGCTCTCCTCTTTCTCCAGCCCTCCTCCTCTATCCCTCTCCTCCCGTCCTTTAAGAGTCGGAGTCTGAGCTCCAGACCTAAGTAGGATTCTCTGAATGTTCTTCCCCCCCGTGTGACCCCAGTGTAAATGCAGAGAGCTCTTACAGTAAGCTGAGGGCTCGGGGCCCGGAGAAAACAAGCCGGATCATCATAGAGGTGTGAGAACATTACAGGCTTGGGCCGAAATGAGAATATTTACCCTTTCCTGCTCTTTGCCCGACGAGCTTCCTAAGATACCATGACCTCCTCTGCCCCAGTCAACATGTCGACCTTTGCTCCTAGTCCTACAAACAGTAGCTAACAGTTTGGAAGTCAAGTGTTCTACCAGCCGCCATTTCTATTACAGATTCATCTCTCTATTGTACGGTGCATCTGCTGTGCAGTGCCTTAGTAGCTACTGATAATATAGCCTACAATTCATTTTTATTTCTGTAGGCCTATTTATCTTTGTTTGAGTTTATTTATTTTCATAATGAGGAAGTTAAAATGCAGTAGGCTTCAAGCAGCTGTCCTGGGTTATATCCAGTGCGTATAGCTCCATGAGATGGAAACTTGGATGGACTACAGGGAACTTGGATGTTCTCATTTGAGTGGTTCTGTTTACTAACCCTCTGAACATCAAGGCTCGTCTATATGTAGCTGATGATGGTCTTTATTTCGAGGGAGTTTTTTTTTTTTTTTTTTTTTTTTGAGTGATTCCTGGGCAGGTTGCCAAAGTCAAACTTTGTCATAACGTATAAAGTAAAGCTCAAGTCTTTTCTAAGTTCCTGTCTGTGCTGGGGTGACTACTCCAGTCTCTCTCTGTTCTCTGGCTGAATAACTTTAACTTGAGCCAGATGATTCAATGCAGGAGGTTTGCTGACTGTGAGTGTCACCCCCAGGCTGAGAACACCATGATCTCCGACTCCTACTCTGGCCGCACTCACCTTATCTGACTCGTGTGCAACACTACGCCTCCTAGTGGTAGACCTGTAGGGCTAACACAGGTGCTCAAAAACAATGCTGTCTGTCACATTGTCACAAATACAGCAGGAGTTAACAGGACTGCTTGTCTGAGTAAGCTATGGAACAGACAGGATGAAAACAGAGGAAGAAACCCAATTAAATTCAATTTGATTCCATTTTATTTATACAGTATTATCTACAATCAAATTGTCTAGAATATAAAAAAATCGAATAACATAAAATAGAGAGGATTGTACCCCAACTATCTGTGCTGTGTCAAAGTCGTAGGGTAAAGTCAGTTATTGATATGATTGTCTTAAGCTGTTCACTGGAGGTATATGTTTCTGTCTGTTGATGAAGACATCTTTATTCAAGTGTGTCTAAAGCATTTCTTGTTGTTTCTCTGCATGTGTGGGAGTGAGAGAAAGAGAAGAAGAAAGCTGTCTAGACATGTCCGTTCAAAAATACGGTGTATTCAGCGAGCCCAAACTGCCTGAGTAAAAGAGAGGTGGAAAAAGAAGGAAAGTGAGTGAGTGAGACAGCGAGAGACAGACTTGTGCGAGACAGTGACACAGCCTCCTCACTATCACATTATATTTGTGCCCAGAGGGACAATGCATTGACGCTGGACAGTGGCGGAGAGAGAGAGAAAGAGAGAGAGAGGGAGAGAGAGAGAGAGAGAGAGAGATCAAACCTACAGTGATGCGCGTTCTCTGCCTCTCTGGGCCCAGTTAAAGGAGTCCTGCTTACTGCTTTGGGGCAGAGGAGGAGGAGAGGAAGAGACCGAAAGAGAGAGAGAGACGGTCAGACTGAAGGACAAACAATCCCTGAAGATGTCCATCTGAGCTTGGATGGAGGGAGGGAGAAAGAGAGAGAGAGGGAGAGAGAGAGAGAGACCTGGAGGAGATGCCAGGGTGGATAGCAGAGAGCAGCTCTGGCATCAACAGCAACAGCTGGGCTTTCAGATAACCTTATGAGGCAGGCAGCGGAAACTGCTGGAAGTTCAAGAGGGAGTCAGACTAGATTGACTCAGACTTTATAGCTTGCTTTAACACGAAGGTATTTGCCCCTGTATTCATATAAAATGGACAGTAAAATGCAGCCAGTGAAGAGTTTGTTGATATAATCTCAGTTTATGAGAGGATTTTACAGTTTGAACCTGTATTACTGTTATTCTGTAAAATTTTGAGGTGAAAGTGGATCATAGCTGCCATGACCTTTTGAAATCTAGCAAATGTGTTTTGACTTTGATAAGGTATTTTTATAAGCAGAGCAGAGGTGGTGCTTCTTCCCAAGTGACTTCCCACAGAAGACATCCCACTGTAGCTCTTTCAAAAGTGCTATAGTCCCACCTTTTTCAGCTCCCCCCATGTTAAATAATGAATCTACTCCAATTATGAGTCAATAGCATAATTACACCCGTCGTGCTTAAGGTGCCATTTAACGTAATGGATGAAGGTGATTCTGTCATATTAGCTACCAGATCAATAAGTCAGTATGCAACGATTTCCTCATCAGCCACCACAATCCCTGCAGAAATACGCATTTCACACCAGTTCTCCATTAGACGCTCGATATCATTTGGCCGGGGAGCAGAAGTGTATTAAGCACAAAGGATTTATATAAGGTGATAGTCTCCCACCCGTGTCGGAGATGGATGGATGGGTGGGGGAAATGCAGGCCGCGGGTATGCATCGTGGCGCAGGCTCATTAGGACAATGGCCACTCTTCCACCATAATCATTTATAAAGCAGTTACAAGACCCCATTAATGTTTCATAAGCTCCGTGCTGTTAAGTAAGTCAGCTGAAAAGTGGGGAAAATCTCAAAATAGAGGCTGAGAGAACTTCTGATGATCATTTTCTGCGATATGCATTAAATGGCTCTTATTTTGATAGCTTTTATCATGAGGGCTCCCTTCATTCATGTTTCTGAGGATCAAAATGTAATGTGGACTCACTTGTCATAGATTACTACAGTAGGCTACACTTAGCTAAGTAGGCTACACTTGACCTAACCTTAGACTCTGCCTTCATTCATGCTTCTAAGGATCAAAATCTAATGTAAATGTAGAGACTGCCTTATAATCCATTACTACACTGTGACCTAATCTTAGGCGCGGCCTTGTGCAAACCACAAAGTCTTGGGAGAGATCTGATGCTGAAAAGGAAGAACTGCTTTGGGTTTGTGTCTTTGACTACTGTTTCACAGTGTTACATGGAACTGTATCTTTGCCTCATGAATAATATGCAAGTCATTTAATATCAGATCAGATCAGATCTCCCACAAGATGACTGAGGGCTTATCTCTCGCATATGGATTGACAACGTCTGAAATAACTGCCTTTTTCCACAGCTTTGTGAGGAATGTATGTAAGACACATCTCATACTATTAGATTTTTAATTCTACAAAAAAAAGTAAATCTGTCATAACGTGTCAGAGCTGTTTCTGCCATAGTAAAGACTAAGGGGGAATTTAGAAGGTTTGATTTGAGATTTATACTGTTTGACATAGCCAGTGTTTTTTTTGTTTGTTTGTTTGTTTAAGAGAGAGAGGGGGGGGGGGGTGCTATTCATTATCATGGATCGCTTTTTAGTGACTAGCATCTGAATTAAAGAATAATAGTTGGCATTTTAAATACAGATCCGTTCTTACCTTCCATTTAAAATCATGAATATCATAGGAAATAATGTAAAACATTTGAATGTAAATGAAAACGCTCTCCACTGTTGTTGAAGAAAACATTGAAAGAGAAAAGTCATGCAGAGTTCCACTAACAGAAGTGAAGTCCAGTTCCCCACACACTTCATCACCGGCAGTTAAGTGATTTATTTCTGCAGCATATATCCCAGCAATGCCCAATTGTTGTCATTTGTCCTGCGTGCCCGGGGAGGTTGATAAATAGTTGATAACAGGGGACCTAATGGTGGCTGCTGAATGGATAGCCCACATCAGTTCTTTGTCTCTGTCAGCGCAGCACAAGAACCTGCCGGCGCCAATTTACTAACTTCTCACCATCACACAACAGAAATCTCAGTGTCACCTGCTTTGTCAGACACGTAGAGTGTATTTTTCTGTCTGGTTTTGAAATGCAAGTCTGTTTTCCGTCTGTAAAGTGCATGATCACACTAATTATAATTGAAAAGAAGTGAGTCTTTGAGAGACAGAGCGTGGAGAAGGAGCAAGTGAGTTTGATGGAGGCAGTGAGTTCTCAGAGTTTTAAATAAGCACTTTTTAACTGGCGCCTCATTGTAGGGATATTGCTGCCATTATTCTGATATGACACCTTCAGGAGGGCCGCTGTGGGAAGTGATATTCCACAAAGCAAACGTGTCTGTCTGCGATGAAAAGAGAAAAGCAATCTGGAGAAATTATAGTTAAGAGACATGAGGGTTTTTTTTATACTAGTTTGAGAAACTTTACTGACTGAATGTAAACATTGTGCTTTGGAGGATCTTTACATTATTAACTACCATAATGTTAGTACAGTATTCTTTAAAAAGCAGTGGTGTGCAGTGAGCTCTGTGTCAGGGTAGGTATGCATACAAATTTATATTTCAATATTTGATAGTTAAATCTATTTCTAACTACAGCTTACAACAAATTTAGCAAAAAGGAGAAGGAGGTGTTTTCACCTTATAACTAGGTATTATTGTCAGGCTACTAACCCCATTTTCTAGTTACTATAAGCCAATTTAAAATGTTACAGAGAAAGATTGGTTGGCTATATTTGGATAATCATAAGGGTGTTGTCTTTTTGTTGATTATAAAGCATCCTGTGTCTGAGATATTTTCACATTTGCTGTATTTTAATGGCTCTGGCTGTGTCTGCTTTTGCTGTGACTGCTCTGCCATAACATTAATTTCACCAGAGCAGGCTTTAAGCAGCTATACAGGACAAATTGAGAAAGTTATAGCGTCTTTTTTCATGTAGCAGATACGTGTAAAACTTTATTCAGACTCATAGATAGCATGTAGCCTGGATATTAAATGAAAGAAACTGAAGAGCCTTCCACTATGCAACACCATACATTTCACTCTGTGCAATAAACCACTAATTATTAGCCATGCTGTTCTATTACTCTTTGGCAAATTAAAGTATTTGCAAAAAATTATTTTCTCTTTTTTTATATCTTTGTTAGTGTCTTTTACTTTTTCCCTTAAGACGCTGGAGTGATCCATACATTCGCTAGATGAATTCCTCAATTTTATTATTGACGTCTCTTATCCAGAAATGGCTTGAATAAAACCATTAATTTTTTTACAATTACTTTTTTTTGAAGGTGACACATTTCTGTTCATACAGCATGAGTTTGATACACTTGATATACAATTGGCAACATTAATTGAACAATTAAACTGTATGGTTGGCAAATAAATGCATGACAAATCAGCAGAGTGTGACATTGTCCAACTGTAAAGTTCTCTAGCTCGTAACCACGGAAGTACTCCCAGTCTGAAGGCTGTGATTAGACAACATTTAACAACAGATGGCAGTTTTCCAGAGAACTTTAACTTTGGACTGGTTAAAAACAGCTCTGTAAGAATGTGCTGGAGAATGTTGTTGCCTGTGGTGGAATCTTAGCATATAGATCCTGACAGTGATGAGCAAACACAAGAGTCACAGAGGCGAGTTCCTCCTTCACCCTCTGGTCTGCCCTCTCTTTGGCTTTGTCCATGTAAGTCCGACTGCCGTCTGAATGATAAGGTCACCATACCCCTGCTTCCCTCTCTGCACACATACAGTACACACACACACACACACACACACACACACACACACACACACACACATACATCAACCATACTTACACTCTTTTTTTCTCTCCTTCTCTCTCCTACACCCCCCCCCCCCCCCAACCAAACACACACACACACACACACACACGCACACACTCTCCACGCCCCCTTGTGCCCGTTCTGAATGTGGCTACATTAGCTGAGGCTAATCTCCAGGGCAACAGGTTCCTGTCGATACAGAACAGGTCTGATGAATGGCTCTCCCACAGAGCCCAGTGCACAAGTGCTTACACTAGCCACTGGCTACATTAACCCCTTAAGCTCAGTGTCAAGTGCAGCACTATATAATGTAGGGGGAGCTCTCTCTCTCTCTCTCTCTCTCTCTCTCTCTCTCTCTCTCTCTCTCTCTCTCTCTCTCTCTGAGTGTAAAGTTGGGCAGAGTGCTGCCAGGCTCCTAGATGTGCACACACAGGATGAGGATTAGATTTGGAAATGCTGACTGGTTCCTCAGTGTCCCAGTGTTTACTGTCTCCCAAGCATGTACACACACACACACACACACACACACACACACTCACACACCTACAAATACACTGACGTATGCATACAGCCACAAACAGTGTCAAGACAAAACAGAAAATACCAGTAGGCCTATAGAATCTCTCATTCTTGTTGGCAGTAGGTGAATGAGTGAGTAGGAGTTTCTGCTTGTCATATTAGGCATTTCTTCCTTGCTGCAGATATAATTTTCTTTTCCTTTCTCTTTCCTCTAATTTTCTCCTCAAGTTATCTCTAGTAATACCTAGACATGTTTTTCATTTGTGGTGAAATCAATCACACAATTACTCCACTTGACCAGTTCACTTTACCATGAAAATGATTCTATACGTCGCCTGTTTATGTTAGGATTTTTCTTCTCCAAGAATGTGTTCTCCATGCAGTTCCATTTAAGCATACAGTGGTGAAAAATATTTTTTTTAGTGTAATGACATGGCCCCTAGCTAGTGGGATTTAATTTTGAACAGCTGATTAAGACACTTTGCAAGAGCTCTGCTGTGCCACGTGCATACTAGCACTTAGATGAATCCACAAGCAGCTGGATGTTATCTGGGTCTTAGAGTGTACATAAGACATTCCTCAGATGTAATCAGGCCAGATGCAGATGTGGAGGCCAGGACCCGCAACAACAAACAAAGCCTTAAACAGCGATATTTTATCGCTCACAAATGCCAAAGTCATCAGTCTTTCAAAAGAGAGGTTGAGAAGGCAACATGTTGGTCTCTCCATTCCCATCCATGGGAGTGATGAATGAAATGGCTCGTCCAAAAAGATTTATTCACTTGCTGTACTGCCTCTCTCTAAAAAAGCCATACATCTCCGCGTCCTCTTGACAATCCCATGCAGAGAGGCTGGGGTAGTAAAACATTAGCCATGACCTGCATGACTAGCACCTTGGCAAACTCCAGCAAGAGTGGGATTTCAGTGAAGGGAGCAGATTCATTTTTCAGGCCCCTCACAAGACCCTGGTGCTGCATATCTTTCCCAGCAAAGCAAAGAGTAATTAATTAAAGACCTTATAAAGCTAATATCATTACTGATTGTTTAAAACCCACCAGGCACTGAGAGAACTTTTCATATCTCTCTCTCTCTCTCTCTCTCTCTCTCTCTCTCTCTCTCTCTCTCTCTCTCTCCCTTGCTCTCCCTCTCTGCAGACGATGAGCAGTCGTTTTTTCCCCCATGATGCCATCCTCACGGATGCAGTCCTGAGTCTGGACGAGGACTCTGTTCTGTCGACCAATGAGGTGAGTGAAGACACATCATTCCGCCAGTGCATTGTTAGGATACCTGAGGCTTTACGGCAAACAGATCTTGTCTGGCAAGATGGCAACAACATGTACTTGCAAGCAGGCCAGTGGAAAGGTTGCCATCATTGTTTCTTCGGAAACAGAAACATTTGAGTTTGTGAGTGTTATTGCGCTTCTGGCAGCTGGCTGTGTGAAGTCTCCCTCTTATACTGCAGAGCCTGTTAAAGCCACATGGCCTCCTGAATGTGCAACGAGCCCATAAATGATAGTATCAAATAAACATGTGGATGGAAGTGATTTTGAGAAATGCTGATAAAGCCATGTAAATACATGCTGGATATGATCAGTGCGTTCCAGATTTATTCTACTCAGGAAGAGACAATGTCCTGATGTGGGAAAAATAATATCCAGCCTCTGTTTTTAAGAAGTCACCACTATTCAATATAAGATTAATATTGTATGAATAATAGTCTTTTAATAGTAGACTCTGCTGTCAATTAATGGTGTTGACCTTTACAGCATTATCACAATAGAATATCTGCTTATGAAAAGTGTTGTGATGGTAGTGTTTGTGTGAGTGTGTGTGAGTAAAATCCTGATGCGTTATTAATGTTAATTCACTCCTCTGCATTCAATTAGTCACTTTTTAACAAGTATTTCTACAACGTGGCATCAGCAAGCTGCCGTGGCTTGTTTTCCTAGTGGGCGTGCGCTAGTGTAATGTAATAAGGCACTGGTGTTTGTGAGGGAGGACGGGGCACGCAGGGGGGCAAACACGGGCGTGTCTCTGTCTCTGCCTCCCCTCCCCGCCCATCCCTCACTGCTGGCCAATCCCTCGCCACCTTTGAAGCCTTGCCAAGGTATTGTTTCACTAGTAAAGGAAAGCTGTGCTCTCTGCAGAAATAAAGCCACGGGATGTCAGAGGGCTGTGCATGCGCATCGCATGATCCCCGGTTCGACTGAGACCAGACTTGGACTTGGAGGAACAGCCGCAGCCCCTGAGAGAGATTCTAAGCCCTCGGTTTCCGTTCTAGAAAACTTTGTGACCCTCATCTCCTGGCCTGCATATCTTTAAGAGGGGATACTACAATATACTGGCCTCGGCGCTAGTTGATTAGAGTTAGCAATCCACTGTTCAGTTGAGGTGTAAAAGTTTAGCTGCAGTGGAAATGACTGTCTGGCTCTAAGCCCTGATAACCTGACTAGAAGATGATTTAGATTTTGACCAAGATATTCTTGGTCAGGAGACATAATGGAATCTTCATGTCAAGGCTGACCACCACTTCCCATCTCTCTGTCCTGCTCTAAGAGCTATTACAGGCAGAGAGGCATGATAGGAACCAAGACACTCATAGATGCAGAGTTGATGTTCTCATCATATTTAATTTAATCTTTAGAATGAGAAGATGCTTCCTGTTGTCTGCGTGGGTCCACACAAAAATACATCA
>JAODXP020000025.1:2608242-2610742 GCA_027497455.2 Sardinella longiceps
ACACAGTGCATTTTAATTGAAAAGTTGTGATTGAAAAAGAAAAAAGGCTATATATGCACATAGAATAGAACACTGGGTGGTAGAGGCTCTGACACTGGAAGCACATCCCAAGAGACTCATATAATTGCGTGAGTCTAATTCATTGATTGCCTTATTATTTTAAAGAGCAAGTGTAATGGCTGATAAAACTGGCGTGCTGAAGGAGGCCTCATTACATTCATCCACTCCACACATCCCACTGGCTGCTGCAGAGGCCAGATAGGACCTCGGTTAGATGCTCCGGCTCTTAAGCCAGCAGCCGTCTGCTCTGGTCAACAGAAGGATTGTTTCCTGGCTGCTACTTTATATCTGAACACAAACAAAATGTCTGCACTGCAGTCCCAATGTCCCTAACGCTGGGGACCCAGCCTTGTTGACCAGATGTATTTGGGAAGAGAGAACACACAAATGCCACCTCATTTGAGCCGAGCACACAGGCACTGCGGGTTGGCTGTGTGCTCGTGAACTTTGTTATCCCAGCGGACCCGCTGGTGTTATTGTGCTGGGGATGAGACGGAGGCAGAGGAAAAAGTCAAGCCCTGAGTATCGGCCTCGCCGATCAATATTGTCCCTCCCGAGTTCCCGTAAGAAAGGACTGATTCAGTGAGTTTCCTAAGTCTCGGCATGCATATCCGTCATCATGTTCCCATACTTCAAATCCATAATTAAGTGAGACATGTTATGAATGAGGGAAATTGCGGTCTGTCAGAAATAATGTGAGCCACTAGTGAGGCCATTATCAGAGTCTAATTCCTGAAGGGTGGATTATTTGCATGATATCATAAATCGTGCGGCGAGGTAATGGCCACCACGGCAATTAATCTAACGCTAGGACAGACCTGCTCCAAGCCCCCACTGCCCTGTCTTTCTTTTTCTCTTTCTCTCTCTTCACTTCTACCCTTTCATTCTTCTTTGCTCTGTTCTTTTTTTGACAAGTGTGCTACAGTGTTTCAAAGGCTCTGCGCTCACTGGCGTTGTTGAACATTCATTTTCATATGGCCCAAAGCAAGTGCGGAGCTGTCTAAAAAAGCAGGTCGCTTTTTCAACTGAGGTGTTCACAGATTCCAATCTGGGCCTTTCAGGAGAGGTGTTTTCTCCTGGAATTTGCCAAACTCACTCCTGTGTTATCTGATGCCAGAACAGCAGTAGACACTACGTTATATTTTCTCCAGTTTATTCTGTCTCTGCCCTCTGTTCTCGCCTCTGTTGTCTGGTGGGTACAGGTTGACTTCGCCTTCATCGTCTGGCACAGTTTCCCAGACAGGATCGTGGGCTACCCAGCTCGAAGCCACTACTGGGACCTGGGGAAAGCACGATGGGGCTACACCTCCAAGTGGACCAACGAGTACTCCATGGTCCTCACAGGGGCAGCATTCTACCACAGGCAAGTAACAGGCAACACATGGATTATTTGTTCAACAGATGGATGATTGTTCCATTTTTTCCCAGAATGTTTGAAAAGTTCATAAATGAACAGTAATCTGAAACATCTAAAGGAAAATAGCAGGCAAAATCTGTCACTGAATGAAATGTACAAATTAGTTAAAATTTGGGGGAAAAGGACAAAAAAACTATTATGGCAGTTAAAAGTGACAAACAATGAATAAATCAAAAGGATGCTTGTTATCACGATGAAATAGAAAATGGGCAAAATTAGCTCAAATGCAATTTTACATGCTCAATTGAAACCTTTATGCTGGGGGGTTTAAATGGTCTAATTTGGCAAACACAGGCAAACTACTGTATGCAGTAGTTAATTATGACAATGTTGAGTGACACTTGCTTTGTTCTAATTTTTAGTTTCTGTTTCTATGTTCAAGATTTACATACTGTATGTAGGATAGCACAACATGTGTCATGTTCATGACATCTCTGTAGCACAACCTTTCCCAATCCAACAGAGCCCAAATGTTGCTCTATGTCACCTTTAATTGGGTTGCAGGCAGAACTATAAAAGGAATAGACACTGAGGCCTGTTAACATGACATCACACCCAGGATGACGTTATGGCAATGTGCTGTGCACAGTCTGTTCGTCCCCAGCTGTTCAGAACAGCAGAAACAGGGCATTTTCACTGAGCTAGATTTGGACTGTGTGTGTGTGTGTGTGTGTGTGTGTGTGTGTGTGTGTGTGTGTGTGTGTGTGTGTGTGTGTGTGTGTGTGTGTGTGTGTGTGTGTGTGTGTGTGTGTGTGTGTGTGTGTACTCGTGCGTCTGTGTATGCGTCTGGTTCACCGTTCCTATTTTGTGTGCATGATTTTTCTTTTCAAATTTGTTATGATGGATGCATCTCTGAAGTACATGAGCAATGCAGACAAAATATGAAGCATCTAGCCATGCAAAAAATTGAATAGCGAAATCTCTTTCCTCTCACGAGAGATTTCAAATCATTTTTGGGAGCTGTTTACTAATAGAACCGTGTTTGTTCTAAGCTCCATTATAAAACCATCAAAAGCAAATCTG
>JAODXP020000025.1:2615742-2665742 GCA_027497455.2 Sardinella longiceps
TTCAGATATTTTTTTATTTCCAGGGCTTTAGTAGGAGGAAGAATTTTAAACAGAATTTTTGTTTTCTGTTGCTCCATCCCACTATGACCTATAAATTGCCAAAAAAAAAACAACTCAGATAAAATATTCTGAAATGTATTTTGTGTGATGTTGTTATTGTTACATATACATGCTTCCAGATTGGTTCTCTCTCTCGTGTGTGTGTGTGTGTGTGTGTGTGTGTGTGTGTGTGTGTGTGTGTGTGTGTGTGTGTGTGTGTGTGTGTGTGTGTGACGATGAAAGCATGGCAACAAAATTATACAGGACTTGAAGTTCCAACAATCGGGGATTGTTGTAATTACAAAATAGCCTAGATAAGATAAAATATATGAAAAACAAAAAGGATGAAAACAACAAAATAAATGGCTAAATTAATATGGTAAAATAAAGGTAAGAAAATGAAAGAAAATCACACACTAAATGTAAGGGGTAGAGTAAGGGTTAATGTAAAAAAGTACAATAGAATAAATCAATGGATAAAAAAGGAACCATTTAATTGAAAGTTTCACTTAAGAGCTTAATCTTCTTCAGTTTGGACTTGAATATAATTTTGGGAGCATTTTTTATTTTGTCTGGATTTTTTCCAAAGTGTAGCCCTATACACACTAAACTAGCGGATCACCACATTTAGTGTTGGCAGCAGATTGAACCAGAAGATTTTTATTTGTGATATTGATTATCTTGTAGGGGTGTGCTGTTTAAATAGGTCACATGTAGTTTGCACCATGCCAACCAGTGTAGGCACCTTAGGATTGGAGTAATATGTTCTTTCCTGGTTAACAGACTTGCCACAGTATTTTGCATGGTTTGTGTTTGCTTTACAGTTTTCTGCTCGGAAGCACAGTTAAAAGTGCATTGCAATAATCTATCCTGCTGGAAATAAGAGCGTGAATTATCATCTACAGAATTTGATGTTTGAGATGGGTCCTTAGTGAGTGTTTGCTTGCTCGAAAAAGACAATGGCATTTTCATTTCTGAATCTCTTTCCTACAGTCCTATACCCATTTTGAAAAAAGGGGGGGACAAACACGCATCAAAGAAAACGTGGCAATAACAACCCTCATAATTGTTAATATTCCATTCAGATCCCATTCAAATGGGATTCAGCTGTATATTAAGTCACATGGAATTACTGTGTTTGACCTAATTCAACTCTTGTTCAATAAAAATAAATGCCGTATTAAAAATGCATCATAAAAAATCAAACATGGCTATGAAAGACAGCAATGGAAGCCAAATGTATCCTGCCCTCGTCTCCGGCAGGTAGAGTTTACTTTCATGTCTGACAGGCCGCTAATGATAACAGACGTGTCTCACTTCCTGACCTCCCAGCGCTGCCAAACAAGGTCTGCTGTATTTGCATATGCAGATGATCTATTGAGATGTTCTCCGTGGCTGACAAAGTAGGAGTGGCGCGCAGTTGGCGGGCACCTTTTGATTTCCTGTGTGCGGGGGAACAGGGCTTTGGTGCTCGCCCCAGGGGGCCTGGTGCCCACGCATGTGGCTGAAGGTACGAGGCTCCTGCCCTCTACCTGACTCTCATCGCTTTCCCACCATCCCACCATCCTTTTGTCCCTCCGTCCATCTCGCCGTCAGTCTGTCTGTCCTCCTCCCTAGGCCTTGGCTTTGATGCTTCATGTCCTCCGACCGCAGGAGAGACTTCAGGTGGGGGTAAAAAAACACACTCCCACATCGCTGACAAACCTTACTGTCTTTAGCTACAGGTTATGCTATAGATCAACTACTGCCATTAATCATTTTCAATTATTTCACTTGATTTGTGTTTGTCAGCGGTGGGTGGTATATTTTTGGCTGTGAAATATTGTTGTAAATTGGCTTTGCCACATAGGCTTGTTCCCCTCTCTGTTCTCTCTCATGTGTATCTTTCCTCTTGGTGATTTTCTCCTGAATTGAAAGAGGAAGCAGGAGTCTGTAACATGGTCACCAGTCTCTGCTCATGCCCCAGTGATTTAGTCCTGGATTCATTTCTGTGTTTTGTTTGAGGGCATTCTTGTGATACTTCATATTTATTATATTTTCTCTGTTTTTGTTTGTTTTATGCTTTTCCAACATATTTGTGAAAATGTTTTAGCAGATGCCTGATGGCAAGGAAGTGTATCTTCACTCAATTTGCCCAAAGGGCGTCAGTTTCTCTCTCTCTCTCTCTCTCTCTCTCTCTCTCTCTCTCTCTCTCTCTTTCTCTCTGTTTTTTCCTCCCTCTTCAGAATGATCCATGGTGTCTCCGTCTCCCCCGTACACCAGCCTAGCGCTGTGCGTGTCCCACTGTCCTGAGAACAGTCTCCACTCTTCTCCTTGTGCGCACACAGGCTACTATCAGACTCCCGCTCGCAGCTAGCCATCCTTAATATGAGCCCAGTCTGGGTCTGTCTCACTCCATAATGGGAAAAATGAAACATTCCCACCTCAGAAGTGCCTTTACGGGCTTTTTCCCTGAGAGCCATGAGGGAATGAAAAGAATGCAGATGATCTACACCAGAGTGCAGCGAGAGAAGAGGGACACTAAAAAAGAGAGAGAGAGAGAGAGAGAGAAAAGTGAGGCGAAAGAGAAAGGCCAGTGTGTACTTCTTCTCACAGCGGCGCCTCTGGGAATATGAATGAGCGCACGGAACGAGTTTGCCATTGATCCACATTGATCCAAACGGAGAGCCAGCTTTTATTTGTTTCCCGAATAAGCCCGAGTAATCTCTGGTCTCATTCTGGTGTTTATGCGAATATCAATTCTCCAGCTATCAGGGGAGCAAAGCGGCATGTGAGACAAAGAGCAGGAGAAGGATCTGAGAGGCCCTCGGTTAATTCACTAACCCGTCCCAAACATTTTTTATTGACGTCGTCGTGGCTGTGATTGTAATTGTGTTTCTAACCTCTAATTACTTTTTGCATAATATATTCTGTCCCCATCCCCGTCAGATGCAACATAATCTTGCGAGTCCATCCATGCATTCTAAGTGTATTGAAAATGAGACTTGACATTATTTGTCTTTATGCATGAGGCCTGCATACCAAATTTCAAACAAGTTTCTGTTTTTTTTTTTTTAGCAGTTCTTGCACATCAGCATCAACATCAGTTGTTGTTACTGTTCTCATGGATATAGTTGAGATTTGATTAGTTGTCCTTAAATTCACTAGTTTCACCTCCCTTTTGTAATAATGTTTCACATAACCCAAGCTTAAAGATGGCTGATGGTGGTGTGGATGTGCATGTCCAGTTCATGCTATACATGTCTGTGGTGTTCTAGTGATTGAGTTAAAGCACCATGGTAGATGCCTTGCTATCTACCACAGAGGGGGGCCTTGGCCTCTGCTGCGTGTGTGTGTGTGTGTGTGTGTGTGTGTGTGTGTGTGTGTGTGTGTGTGTGTGTGTGTGTGTGTGTGTGACTGATTTACAGCAGTTATCTCCTGCCTGACTGCCTGGATGGGAAGCCAGGAAGGTGCCTCGGATGCCGTCAGGCTCGGAACGGGAGATGGGAGACATGTCGGAGAGGAGGGGGATGGGATGGGATGGGTGGGGTGGGGTTGGTGTTGGAGGGGAGCCAATAACATCAAGCTGACCTAGTCCATCTCCCCAGACGCAATGGCAGCCAAAGCCCCCACTGACATATCTGCACACACCATGCCACACCTGAGCCAGACATCAAAACACACCCAGATTCTTTACACATCAAATGGAGAGAGAGTGTCATGGAATCCATTTCTGTCAGTCTCCAGCTTTCTTTATCTCTTACTCTCTCTCTCTCTCTCTCTCTCTCTCTCTCTCTCTCTCTCTCTCTCTCTCTCCCTCTCGCAATCCTTTTTCTCACTGACTTTCATTCACTTTGCCTCTGTCTGCCTCCCTTTTCCTTTTCTGATTCTCAAACTTACCCTCTCATCTATTTCATACTCTCCCTTTCAGTGTCCCACATTCTCTCTCTCTCTCTCTCTCTCTCTCTCTCTCTCTCTCTTGTTATTTCACTTCCTCACACTTTTACCTCCCTCTCTAGCTCTTTCCTCCTGCATGTGCGGCAGGCAGGCAGCTAATCTATACCTCTAGTCCTGGTGCGGCGGCGGTGGCGTATCTGGAGGTTGTGCTTGCCGCTGCCTCAGTCTGAGTTACAGGCCGGCAGAAACAGTCCCACGGGGGCCATTATGCTCCCTTAGGGGTTTTTATAGAGCAATGTTCCTGGAGACTTATTGCACAAAACAAAGCACTTCTGTCTTGCTTAACGCAGCCCTTTCTGTGGAGCGCCGCAGATAGTGGCTCACTCCCCCGGGGCCTTTGTCTAATGTCTCCTGGTATATATTTGTCTGGTGTCACGGACAAACAAAAGCAGACCCTCAGAGAGAGATCAGCGGAGCCGCACAAGGAGAGGAGACAGTGTGTGCTGGTATGGGTGGGACCACATGCTTTACATCAAGATGTACAGTGTGTGTGTGTGTGTGTGTGTGTGTGTGTGTGTGTGTGTGTGTGTGTGTGTGTGTGTGTGTGTGTGTGTGTGTGTGTGTCTGAAATGGATGAAAATGGGTCTTTAAAGATAATGAACAGTACATGTTGCAGAAAATGTAGCTAAATGTAATTAAGTCCATGATTATCATTATTTTACCATGTTAATTTATGCTTATAATATGTTTATATATATTTCAATCTGTATTGATACAATTGAGTCATTTTGCACACAACAATAGCCCAAGTAAAGCTCATCAGGTTTAGCTATCAGTCAAATTACAATTTTAAGTCATAAATATAGATGTCATTTAAATCATTGGTCTTATTCTGACATTAAAACAGCAACTGTATCTTAAATTCAGCTTTAATCAGGTCCTACTGACAGCAGCAGGTAATAATAAAAATGTCTGTGTGTGTGTGTGTGTGTGTGTGTGTGTGTGTGTGTGTGTGTGTGTGTGTGTGTGTGTGTGTGTGTGTGTGTACCCAAACACATTGATCTGTTCTATTCATTTGTACTCCAGGCCATATTTGATGTATTCTTCTAGAGAGTAGCAGGAGACAAAGAGGACAGCAGGAGAGAAATGAAGGAGATGATCAGTGGAAGAACATTTAACAAGAATTCATATTTTGGCAAAATGTTTCCCTGACAAATTATAATGGCACACTAAAGTAGCATTCCATAAACAGCTGACTTGAGATTACATTTGTCATAAAGTAAATGAATACATTAAATGTTAAATGTTGTGTACATGTACAGTACACACACACACACACACACACACACACACACACACACACATACTGTCTGAATTAGGTTATTCAGCTAGTTTCTTATTCCTTCCTGAGAAGCAGACACCCTCTCTACCTACAGGCTGAAAGGATCCCTCCATAAAATGCTGTGGGACATCTAGTGCTTATTGCTGTTGGAAAGGGCTGCCCTGCTGCTGCTGCTGCTACTTCTAGTCCAATTTCATCCGGACCTCAGCTCCGGACCTCCTTCTGATGGGGTTGGACCACCAAAGACCAACATCACTATGCCTTTACATTAAAAGCTGTATTCGGTAAGTCTACATAATTCTGAGACTTAGGCAAAAAAAATCAATATCATAACTCTCTGGTCCTTCCCCCTGTTACTACTACGCTCCCCAACAGCCTCTCAAGCCCCTCCCTCGCTTTAGCACTTTGTCAGCAGCTTGCTCACAGCTGTGATCGGCAACCCTCCCTCTGAACCTGATTGGCTACAGGGAATGCTGGACTTTTGCAACCACGATTGCAGGGTTTAGATGGAGCTAGAGAATGTACTACTTCCAGAATAACTTCCAGACAATTCTACGAAATTTGACTTTAAAAGAGTTGTGGAATAGGCTACAGCAACTTCATCCATCTTTCTTTTTTCCCCTATTTCTTTCTGTCTTCCCTCCCTCCTAGGTCTTGGACTTGTGAAGCACTTTGATCTAATTTCACTGACACAAAGCACAAGGTCCCACTAGTCTAGTTAATGATCTGAAGCCATCATGTGTGGCATACAGTGTGGAAGCCCTGAGTTCTTATGGTTCCTTGAGTACTTATGGTTCCCCTGAAGATCCTGTAGGTCCATCTCACCTCTGTGTTGCCTGCAGCAGCAGCAAAGCCCTCACACATGTGCTGCTCAGTAGAGCCTGCTGTCCTCTGAGTGGTGAGGTGATTAGCACTCTAGTGATCCCCCTCCACCACCACCTCAAACCCACTGGGCCTCTTTAGAGAGTGAGTGAGTGAGTGAGGCTCCACATTCAGATGAGCCAGGAGGAGGGTCAACACATGATCTACTCCTCAGGCCAGAGAGGAGGACTCAGCAGAGCAGATGCTTGGGGTAAGGACAGCAATATTTGGACAAGAGTTCCTAGATCCCATTCCCCTGCCTCTGGGATATCCATGTAAACAAATTGTGCATGACAGCAGGCTAATATTGTTTCATGAATTTATTTACACGTTGCAATTATTCGCTGGGATTTGTTATGACAGAGCAGTTTGTGTTTACATTTACATTTTGTTTAATATCTATTTATTTTGTATGTTTGATGAATGTATTTGCTTATTGCAATGATAAGTCTGCTTTTTCTGTGGTAGTGCTAGCGTCATGGCAAGTGATTGGTGATAGCTTTCATATGAGGAAGAAAACTTCTCTGTAAAGTTGACCCCCAAGGTCCTAACAGTAAGCCATCTTTTCTCTTAGTGGCTCCATTGATCTACAATGTTAAAACTAGCTTAGAATGCATAGAGCACTGCACCCTTGGAGTGTCTGCTGAGAATTTGTCACAGTATGAAGATGCCCTCTCCTGCACTCATATTTTACCTTCCATGTGAATTTTTCCGCCCTACAGTAAGGCAACTCAGCACTTTAAGAGACCCTGTCCCTTGATATGAACACTGTATCTTGCCATATTTTCTCATAAAGTGGAAAAATGGCAGTATCTGTTGCTGGTAATAATAGCCCCTATGCAATCTGTCAGAGAGGGGACAAATAAGCTGTGTGCCGCTCCCCAGTGGAAATTCATTTGAAATCTCATTTTCTGCCAGCATTTCAATTTTGCCTACGATTTTTTCCTCTCTCTCTCTCTCTCTCTTTCCCTCCCTCCCTCCCTCTCTTTCTTTTTTCCTTCCTGGCTTTTTCTCTGCCTTTCCCTTTCTCTATCACACTCCTTCTCTCCACTTTCATTCGTTTCCCCCTCCTCTCCTCTCCTTTCCTCTCCTCTCCACCCTTGTTCTTTCCTCCTCTTCCATTCCCTACCAGTGAGATTTGAGAATAGGAGACACTGTTAATCTCAGCGCTAACATCCCTAGAGTGGAGCCCGCAGAGGGTGTGTTGTGTAGAAGATTTGCTCCCAGAGATATTCTAAAAGTGAGGAGAAATACAACCTCGGAGACGGGCGCGAACCCACTAAAGTAATATTCTGATTGAGTGTTGATGTCCTGCCAGTCCTAAATGACGCAGTGGAAATGAATGGCTGGATTAGATCAGGGCACAGGAGGGCTTTGCCTCCATATTTACTTATCATGTCAATACTCTGCCTATATTGAAAGTATTTCTGTCCTCTGTGATGTGGGGTATATATTTGTATTTGTCCATTATACATGCATTTCAATGAATAATAAACAATCCATGTATATCAAAAAAACATGACGTAAAAACAAACATCATAAAAACAAACATGTATGCCATCTGCCTGATGTCCAACTATAGCATTGCACATAGCTATTGATTTTTTTTTTCTTTTCTTTTTTTGCATTCACAACATAAACAATACAGTCTCAAAAACCAAAGCAGCTTGGGAGAAGCAAAAATGTAAACATAAATAAATGTCATGCGCTGGAAGACAACAGTGTGGGCCGAGAGCAAGCACCTAATCCCAGTAGGCTGTGTGTGTTCAAAGCAAAGCCCTGGTGTATATAGCACGGCAGCCCTGCAGGCTCCAATGAATTCCCCCTTTGTTCCCCCAGGTATTACGTTGCTTTCGCAAATATCCCACCAGCCGGGCCACACTCATAATAACTGCACCTGCCCGCCGTGATCTACTGTCGAAAGCCCGGTGTCATCTCGAGACGATTAAATCATCCCGCTCCCTCCTCGCCCAGAAACGAACAAATAACTTTATATTAGAACAAGGCCAAGGTCAGAGTAGCCTATCAGTGGGGACATCTATTTTGAGGATTGCAAGCAGGTCTGCCACAGTATGGCAAACACAATGATGGAGCCGATATTTTAGCTCAAGTAGAGGCTCTCTCCTCTCCTGCAGCTGGAGTGGAGCTATATTGCTGCCTGAGGAATGTCACGGAGACCGCAGAAATGATCAGTCTGGACGATCGGGTGCACAGGATTGTGCTGAGTCTCCTGCTGAGATTGATTGGCCAACTTGAAGCCAAGCCGACAATCCAAAAATAAACTCATCATTTAACTCATAGCGAGCTGTTTACCGCCATCCAGGGGTAAGAAATAGCCCTAATTACCCAGGAGAGGAGCCGTGTGTATTTTCCCAACGCTACAGTAGTGTTGATGAAACACTGCTTTCACTTCCATTAGGAAATGATACCTTTGCACCACCTCCATCTGTGACAAGTAAATAACCCTCACATTTGATTGGACCACTCTCAGTAATGGCTGGTGTTTTACTTTGCTGCTGCTGCTGCTTCTGCTTTATGGTGGCTCACAGATGGGGATTGATTTAGCTACTTCCAGGAAGGTTTGAGTCTTTTATTTTCACACATACTGTAGTCCCAAGCTCATTTAGCTTTGCACTGTTGCTACCTGGCTTAAAGCATGCAGGCCAAGTAGAGAGACATGCAGGTTGTGTACACACAAAACCTTTTTGTTTTCTCTGTATCAACAAGAGCTTGATGCCTCATTTTCCCCATAAAGAGGAGAAAAGTGAATAGTTGAAATTCTGTGTCTCAGTGCCGGGTCCTCCAGGGGGAAGGAGGAGGAGAGCATGAGAACATTAATCACTATTCAAATGGAATGAATCATCTTAGCCACACAACACAATTTGTCTCAAACATTCCATCAGAGGCCATTATACCCCGAGACAACAGTCTCTTCTCGTGGTGCAAATGTAAAACATTATCACTCCTTTCCATTTTCATGCCATTTTGTTTGGATTATCTCCGCCAAACATTTAATTTCAAGCAGTGTGATATTTCACTTTGTCCTTTTTGTCTCTTCTTTCATTCATCACAAACAATCACAAACAACAATTTTCTTTCTTCGCCAATAACATACAAGTCATCTCTATGTAGAGTTACTGTGATGTACAGAATACTGTTGCCAGGTGAAGAGATAGTTGCAGGAGAACCCTCTTTGTCTTATACGGATTCTTTTCTCGTGAAACAAAGCTCTAGTTTTTCTCCACTGTTGACCAGTTGCCGCATCACATGTCCCTCACTCCCTCTGAAATTAATCAGGAGCTTGTAAACAGGAAATGAAGTGGCATTTTCCAATAATGAGAAATACTATTTCCTGGCCCTAGCGACCAAGATTGACATTTTCCATTACGAAGCAAAAAATGTACATGTGTTCCTCAATCCCTGTGTCGTAGGAGTTGATTTTGGCACAGTGCAGGCGGTCAGGTCATCAATCTTCAGTCTCCACTCACACTCAGCACTGCACTGCACTGCACGGGGAAGGGGAGGTGCGGCAATGATTTATTAAAAGGGGGGCACAGAGGAAACCAGTAGCAGAGGAGGCCTGTAAATCCTGATAAAACTTGGATAAAAGCAATTTAATGCCATCAATCATGGTGGCCTACAACTTAAGGGGAGTGGTAAGGGGGCTGGGGCTGAGCCGAGGGAAGGGGAAGAGGCATTAGTGCCTCAACTGAGACCTGAAGCCGGCAACTGGAAGTCGTGAGCGGTTCTTTTGTTTTTGTGCCGGAATACTTCTGAAAAATACTGAGTAGAATAAACAGGCAACATGGAGAGGTGGACGTGGAACATAACAACCAGGTTTCAATGTGATGAGGGAACGTTACACTATGACCAGCAAATTGAAGTAAACTCTGATAAAACACATTGGATTTAGTCACATTATCATGTTCTATGTAACAGATACCATGGCTAGCTGGCAGCAGTATGTGTAAATCCTCACATCCCGTAGTCCTCAACCACGTCTCTAACCACTGGTTTGGAAGCCTGGGCTTTTCAGCTCACTGGTTAAAGCACTGACTCCCATGCCGTGGCTTTGTTTGACAGAGTGGCCAGTTTGAGACCCGAGTGCGCTGAGAGCGGCTCCAGCTACGCTTTCACTATTAGGGAGAAGGGTTCTTGGGGTGTTTTACAGCCTTGAAAGTGAAATATTTGGCCTGTAAAAGCTGCTATTTCAGGCACCTGATGTTTCTTTTGAACTTCAACGGCCATTCTGGAGCCTTTCTGAGGATGTTTCATATAGACTACTCACATGATCCTGTTCTATAGTATGTTCTATACATCAAACTGCAATCATGTGACGGGTTTCATCATGCAGGTTTTAATGTCGTGTGTCATTCTCCGAAAGATGATTTCCATGTTTTCAGCCCCACTCCCAGAAAAGGTTTGTGGGTTGCTTCAGCAGTGGCTTGTCCGCGTATAGTCTAGTCTTCCTCAGGGTGATGCATCTTTTTATTGGACAAGCAGGACTGGGAGAGGCCTTGAGGAATGATTTAATTTACTCTGCCAAGCAGTAAATCAAAGACAGCTTTGCCAGTGTGCCTGCATCAGGGATCTGCCACATTTAGCAATGCAACACCCTCCCCAAGCAATGCAAACAAGACAGATTAATATGAGAAAGTCCAATTGCCTGCAGGAGGGAAAACAATGACAAAAAGAATAGCGAGGGTAGGGGGAGTTTTTTGGGTTCTCCCAGGGTGTGCTTGCGCCTGAGTTGCATGAGTGTATATGGAAGCACAGCGAGCTCCTTAAGTGCTGCCATTTAATGGAGAACTTATGGGCTGTGTGTTGCCAACTCTGTGCCTGATGGCAGGGATGCATGAAGTGATTAATCCTAATAAGCATGTGTTGACATTAATAGGACAATTCAACCTGCTCACTGCAGATGTCTGGGCCACGTGTTCTGGGCACCAAAAAGTCTTTTCCCCCTGATTTGAACCTTTGAAAATGAATATTTATACGGAGACATCTGTGCCCACACAAAGAATGAAAGTGTTGAATTACTAAGAGTAATTCACGCTTGTTGACTGTATTTTATTTATGTGGTGTTGTTGTTTGTTTTATTTTTTTTTTACTTTAACACAAGGAGAACTTCTTGAGCAATTAGCCTCTATTTATTACAGTTGCCTGCGCAGCATTCTCCACTGTTCCTGTCAACCCAGAGTATACACAGCCCCTCCTGTAGACACTAGGCCTTCTGCACCACCTGTTCTTTGGCTCAACCTACACAATACTGGAAATAAAGAGCTTCTTACAACTTTTGCATTTTGTTAACTGGACAGGAAGTTCCCACCTGGAGAAACAATGTAACTTTCAGTGGAGCTGCAATAACGTAGCTATTTGTTATCATTCATAGTTTTGCTATCAATATTCTTTTGCTTAGGTTAATATATTGATTAGGTTAAGGTATATTATATATGTAAGGGATAATGAATAACGCAGTCTGTGTATGTCGTGAATAGTGCATTTTCAAGCTGGTCTTATAACATTAAAAATCACATTGTTGGTAGCCTACATTCTGTTAGGTATTTTTTCCACAAACCTTTTATTTACTGTAGGCCTAACCTTATTTATTTTTGTCATAAAATCCAATACTGAATGGGGAAGTTATATTTTCTAAATTGGGGAGAAATACAACTGGGACTAACAGGAAGTGTAGCCCTGCTTATCACCATGTATACTTTCTTAAATAAATGAACAAAAATCTGTCAGTCTCGTCAAAAAATAAAGCCAAAAATGTGGTCTTATGAACAAACTGTCCATATTAGTCCATCGGGTGTTAGCTTTACAATTGGGGTCTTTAGGATGAGCCATTACTGTCATCACCCTGCTTCACACACACACACACACACACACACACACACACACACACACACACACACACACACACACACACACCTGCCCACATATATCATTCTCCTAGGGGACAGACTATCAGATGTATCCCTATTTAAGTGTCATCTGGTAGTTGGGGACCCTAAGCGCTTCCACTGACATGTGTCCAGGTGATTGCGTTCTCTTCCCCACCAGCGTGCAATTACCTGCATCACACCTGCACATCACTTGAGACTTCAGCTCTGGATAGAAGCATCACACCACCAGCTGCCATCCACTGTAGGCTACCATAGAAATTATACCCTTTCTAGATCTGCTAGTAGGCCTACAAATGGATAACATTGACACCTCATATAAGGGATTCATATCATTTCTGTACAAATAAAATTGAACTGAATTGAATTGTTCAACGTTGTTCCATCCACACAGGATGATCACTCTCAATGTTTTGTGATCAAATAAACATTGCATATTGTTGTATATTGTGTCATTTGTTGATGCTGTTGTTGGGCCATTTCTGACATACTATGATTAATCATGAGTTAGTCAGATATTGTAGCAAAAAATCTTTTATGTTCATATACACTGCAATGGAAAGCCATGTCCTAGCAAGAAGAGGACTGGAAAAAGAGCAGTTATAAGTAAAACACAAGTCAGATCTGAGATGTGAGTAGAGTTTTGCTGCATTAGTTTTGTTGTATGTTGTTGTGGGTTAGGGTTAACCCTAATAATGCAGTTGTCAAGTTTAATAACAATAATTCTCTAAGCTATATATTCAATTCAATTCAATTTTATTTTATTTGTAGAGCGCTCAAATACAGTGCATTGTCTCGCGGCGCTTTACAGACAGTACGGGAAGCATCTATGAGAAAAAGGGGCAAGGAAAAACTCCCTTCGCTTTATAAATAATTTGTTTATATATGAGTGGGTGGAAAGATGGTTTATGAAGTTTTTAGACTAATTATACACTGTATGATGTTTTATGACCTTAATAAAATAGATAACCAACTGGATTGGCATCTACAGTTTCTGAACTTCAGCAGAACACAGTATCTGAGGACGCAATTCTTGGTGAGTTTGTCTGAAGTATTTATGTCTGCTGTACATTTCCTATTCCTCCATATCAACAATTCTAATGACCTTTCTAAACTTTCCCCTCAATTCATTATTGTTGATGTCTACCACTTCCCTACATAACTTACCTTAAAAGTATTTTGTGTTTGTGTTTGAGCATTGGTATGTGTTTGCATGTGTTTATGCTCTGCTACATAGTTTGAGAATCATTGTTATACCCGTTTTTTACACAGATGCACTGACACTTTTCCTTGCACACCGGCCTGATTTGGCACTAGCCATTTCATGCCAGATAAACTGAGGATACATGTTTCGTGTCTCCAACTGATTTGATGTTGGGGACAAAAAAAAAAAAAAGCGAACAGAATACATCAAATCATGTTTCCAAATTAGACAAGATTGAACCGTTATACTAAATCTGCTCTTGTTGAAATGAGGGTCTGTGTTAGCAATACAGAATATGAGCACCATTAACTTGCATTGGAGTAGCCTGGCTAACACAAACTAAATACATGTAATCACAAGCGCTAAATGCTCAGAACCACCTATTCATTTTCTCGTAGCAGAAGTGTGGTTTACAATTGTCCAATTTTTGAGTGACCAATAATCACATTGGGAAAGCTGTTGGCAGAGTCATTGTTCCATACTCTGATCAATGATGGACATGCCTAGACTGCCATAGGCTCTTGACACCTCCAGATGTGATGGGGTTCACAAAGTCAGCTGCTGGTCAAAAAGACAGAGCCAAAGGATGATATCCAGAGGCAGTTTGAAAGACAACTGATGGTTCTGCCCCAGTTGAGCCTGTTGTATCGGTCATGGCCAGACATTTTGGAGTTATTGTCTGGTTTGTCAGGCTAGGTTTGAACTTAATTAGAACATGTTCCTTTCCAGAGTGTTTTCTGTTTTTGCTCATATGCATTTCAATTGGCATGATGTGGCCAATACAAGGCTGGGCTTTTCAGCATACAGTGGTTAGAACATTTTACTCTCATGCCGTGGGTTTGTTGCAGTTGAGAGGGTGGCAGGTTTGATACCCGAGTGCAGAGCGAACATATCACCAATCCATTTTATAGAAGACCACACAGCCTTGAATGATTTGCTTTGACTGAAGGCAGGCATATCTTCATGTCCTCATCTAAGTGTGCTGACAAAAGTATGAGGCATCCTCCTCAGCAGTGCTTAGGCTACTAGAATACAATTCCCCCGATTCTGTCTCTATTCTGAAATCCAGTCTCAAGCCCAACCTCCATCCAAGTCTCCCCCCACTGTCTTTCTCCTGTGTCTTGATGAGGGTAATAGCCAATATGCACAAGAGAGTATGTACTGTTCAAACGTAGCCTACGCTTTTTTTACACTGTCTGTAAAAAGTGTTTTTGTTTTGTTAATAGATACTGTAGTTCTGAAAAACAGCCTTCCATCTTGTATTGATCCCTACAGGGGAAATTGATAATCATTTGGCATGTTACAGCCAGCAGTGACTTATGGTTAGAAACCGAGGCGCACAGTCTTAAGGTCCACATCAGAGGAGTGATCTCTTCACCTCTCCTCTTGGCAGCTGAGACACCAACTGCTGCAGTGCCTTCTGGGTATTTCCTTGACGATGCTCCCTGACAGGTCCGGCTGTGCTCTTAGCACGCTTGCCTGCTCGACAGAGCCTGACCGCTCCATATTCCCAAATGGATAGCGCTTGGGCTCTCAGCTGCTATTCAGATAACCTTGTCCTGTCATTGCATTCCCTAAGAACAAATCTCACCCTTATCAGGATCTTGTAGCACCAACTAATGCAATTTCCCAGGCGCTCTCTCACTGTACTGCAAAAGCAATCATTCATTGCCCAAGCCAGCAAGCCAGCCAGCCAGCTCCCCTCCATGGGGGCAATCCTCTAAGCCCACCCTCCAGACGCAATCTGCAGGTTTGATCTGACATCTTTAAGAGGGACTTGAACTTGTGAGCATTAACCTGTTTGACAGCGTCTGCCTGATGCTGGCTAACACTGTCCCTGCTGCTGCTGCTAGCGCTGCCTCTCCGCCCAGCCCGTCAAAGCTGAGGAGTCTGCAATAAGAGCAACTCACACAGATGCAATCTACTCTATATGTCTATGCAATCTACAGTACAGTATATCATTCTATGCAGTCTACAACATAGATTTCTATGCAATCTACAGTACAGCATATATGTAGGTGCAATCTACAGTACAGTCTACCATATATATTACTAGCCTATACAATTGACATATATATATTTGTATGGAATCTATGGTATGTATTTTTTCTAAATAATCTGTGCAAGGATATACTGTACAATACGTACACAACAATTATGTATGTATCATAGATTGACATGATTATGTGTGTCTATGTTGTATGTGTTACTGGGAAAAGACACAAGCTGAAAAAGGCTGTGTGTGTGTGTGTGTGTGTGTGTGTGTGTGTGTGTGTGTGTGTGTGTGTGTGTGTGATTCTTTATCAAATTGCAGACGGGCCACCTCATCTCCCGTGTGCTGCCACCCCCCCACTCCCCTAGGAGAAAGATGGAAAGAGAATGAGCATGAGAGAGGGAGGGAGGGATGGAGGGAGGAGGAGGAGAGGAGCAGCCCTAGGACACAATAATGTGCTCTCTTTCACGCCTCCAATGTGAATAGAAACGGTTTCAACGTCACTGAATGGAAATGCCCTTACTCATCACATCTGGTGCTTCAGTTGTATTCAACCAGGACAGACACACTTCAGCCCCACTAAATGTAAGAAGAGAAAAAGTCATCCTTAAAGTGAAATTGCACCATAGTGATACAGATTCAAACGTCGCCATATCAACTTAGACTCTGATAGCCGGTTTTATAGAAACTCCATGCTGACAGCCCATTATTACTATTCAGCTAACACATATCCTAAGTGTGTGAAGGAGCAAGTGAAACAATCCTGTTCAGCATCACAGTTTTGTGTTCTGACTCTGCTACACTTTTTTATGTACACCTCTTGATTGTTGGGTGAGGTTGGAGTGATGGGCATATGAATGCCTCGCTGAAATGTTCCCACCTTCTTAAATGTACGGCCTAAGCACAGCCACCTGTGTAAGCTTTAGTCTAGTAGGGCTTACATTCTTCATCACTTGTTATTCAGCAGATGATCTGTGTCCACTTGGTTTGTAAGGACTTGTCTAGGTGCAGTCTACCCTAGTGCTCCCTTAAATCAGACAGTCGGATGGGTTTATGCCAAAGATTTTTCATTCTGTTCATTGTTACTTAAACCCTTAGAATTTCGCTTTTCAATAAAACTATTGAAAATGTATGCTTTCCTACACAATCTTTCGTGAACTAGTTTGAGTTCAAACTACTGTTAGAGTGTGAGATAAAATATGATCAGATGAGATAAGATAGTACTTTATTCATCCAGCAAGAAATTGAAGAATTCAAGAGTGTAAGCTCTTGCCAAAGGTGTATGTGTCGCTAGACGTACTTGTTATGATATAAAATACAGTCCTTTGAAAAGACTACATTTGTATATGAATAGGCTACATTAAATGTAATCAATTTGATTCAATTACTAAAGAGGAAAAGCACACAAGCGTCCCCTCCTATTATGCGATCAGAGCTCCGAAGCTTTAGGGGAGCAAGCAGAGGGAAAGGATCAATGTATTGCAATTATGAGAACTATTTTGGTTACGCATTGCCCCAGCGAAATGAAAGCAGAAGTTTACCTATCAACGAATTTTAATTAACTAAAGGTCCGCCATTCACTTAATGAAAAGCTTCATTGAGACCCAATGGAACTAATTTCGTCATGCTAATTGGCTGAGGCCACAGTGCGCAGTGGCTAATGCTGTGTGTACTCACTAATTTAAATTGTGCTGATCAACCTGCCGCTGTGTAATTTCATAATTAAATTTCCTGTAATGCCAAAATGCAGTTCTGTAGCCCAGGGGGTGTGGAAGGTAATGCGTTATGAACAGCGCTGATTAAATACTTTTTCCCACAATGCACCTGGAGATAGAAATAGATTTTAGATTATAATTGGAGAGCTATGCAGTCTGGTTGAGACAGAAGTAGTGCACAGGATTTTAAAGAGTATTTATTAAAGGCATTAAAGCTTACAGATCATTTGAGACATTAGGCTATATTAAAGAGCCTTTCTTGAGTCTCAAGTCTCGAGCACATATGCAGGCTTTATAGAAACCCTTTATGGAAACTTTAAGATAAAAATAGAGCAGAAAGTTTTTTGTTTTAGAAAACGAAGCACATTTCCCTTCCTCCAGATTCCCACCGCCAGACTGAAGGTGAGGCGAGGTGAGGTGAGAGGGAGTGAAAGGGCAGAATTGGATATGAATGGATGTCACTTTAACTTTCCACCCGGCTTTCACACTCTTGCCAGTACCTTCAAACTGGCACAAAAATCTCATTAAGTGATCTGCAATTCCCTATGAAGCACTTAGCCTGGGGCCTGAGGAGGTGCTCAATAACGCCAGTGGCTCCAGGCAGGGTGGACGCTGAGGGCCGGGGGTATCGGCTTGGATGGCCTGAATCACACACATGGACCTCCCACAGTACTCACCCCCTTATCACAGGCCTTGGGAGTGAGGGTGGCTGTAAAACCTTTACGCTGAGTGGATGTTTTTATCAGAGCGCTCTTCATGAGGCAGGCTACTGCTTGGGGCATGGGGGGAAAAACATGGTGTTGTTATTTTCTTGCTTATCCAATATCAGCATTCAATTATCTGTTCCATAAAATCTGAGGATTGTCCTGTTTTGGCAACGCAGCAGTTACTCGAACTTGGTGCGTTTTACAAGACTGTATGTTTATGCAGTGTCAACAGTCTGGGAGAGGGGAGAAGGTTGACACTCTATTGCAGTGTGTGTGTGTGTGTGTGTGTGTGTGTGTGTGTGTGTGTGTGTTTGTTTGTGTGTGTGTGTGTGTGTGTGTGTGTGTGTGTGTGTGTGTGTGTGGCACATCTTGTTTGAATTCTCATGAGAGCCATACATTATTTGACTCCAGTTTGTAAGTTTGATAGTTTATCTCAATAACAGAATAGCGGTAGTCTGTTCTATTAAAATGTGTATTGCTCCATAGTGTCAGCATATGACCACAGCATTTTTTATAAGGCTGCACATGTTCATGTAGGGTTCCACGCAGGATTTCATGTCTCTCCAAATCTCCAAACACAGACTACTAAGTGATGTTCCTCTACTTTTTGACACAAGCATAGCATTAGTCATTCTGAAGACTTGTTGATTTAATCAGTGTGTGTGGCAAAGAAAGGCTGGTACATTCTGCAAGCGTGAGGGCTAAGACAAGCTTGAGGCCTGGTAAAGTAGAGAATAGCAACAAGGGATGTGTGTGTGTGTGTGTGTGTGTGTGTGTGTGTGTGTGTGTGTGTGTGTGTGTGTATGTGTGTGCCTGAACCTTCTGCACAACAGCCTCATTTCTTTCACCGAGTCCTGTTTCTCCTCCCCCTCCCTGCTAAAGTGTGTGCATCTCGGAGATCATGACAAAAATAAAGAGAGATGCAGCCCCCAGGGCTGGACTCACTCACCACTTCAATTAGATTCGATTGAATTTTATTAAATCTTCTCCGAGCTGTCACTTCATTGCGGTCTCTGTCCAAGCAGCCATTATTTATTTCCCTGTCAAAGTGGCAGTTTCTAGAGAGCCCCACTGTGCAGAGTCACCCTTTGGAGAATATGGTGTGAGAGAGAGAGAGAGAGAGAGAGAGAGAGAGAGAGAGAGAGAGAGAGAGAAACATGGCATATAACTAATGGGGCCCTTCCTTGCGGAGGCTGAAAAACAATACAAACAATGGTGTTGTAGATGAGTTGTTGTTCAGCAGGCATCTCAAATTATCCACAGAACAGGCGGGGGATGGAAGGTGGCGGGGTCCTTCAGCATATGTGTGGGTGTCTCACTTGAACCAAGTCACTCGGCCGCTTTTGTTGGTTTTGTTTTTGTTTGTTTTTTTCTCCAGTGCACACATGCTCTCTTTGCACTCTAACAATGTGAGCTTCCTCACCACCTGCAATGGCAAAGGCACCTTATGCTGTGTGTAGAACAGAGCCTAAAAAACAGACTGCCACTTCCCAACAATGTGGAGTTGTAAAATGCCCTTAATAACTTGTCCCACAATAACTGCCCAGTCTGGAATAGTACAGTGCGTGATGTGAGGGACCAATATATTTGTGCATGTGTGTGTTCATATATGTGTGTGCCACATCATCTCCTCATCTCTGAGTGTTGTCTACCCTGTGCACTGATATGGTGGTAGACATATAGCTAAAGCTGATTCTCTGTCATTAATCTAACAATAACATAACAATGTAGACCATAAAACAATACGTAACAATGTCTTTCAAACTATCTGGATGTTAGATTTGGACCCATGATTTTCTATTAGAAATGAAACCACGAAATAACATGGCTGCCATCTAGTGGTGAAGTCACTGAAACACAGCACCATGCAATACTAGCTGATGTTCTGGTGCCCACTGAGGTGTCATTAGGAGTCTTTCCATCACACAATGTCTAATTCATCAGTTTAACTGTGACATCTCCGTATGGGTCCATAATGGTGGAATGCAGGCAGCTGTGATTAGAGCACCAGGTGCTGGAGGCTCCAGAAGTCTCTCTCTCGTCTAATAAATAAATCCCAAAGCTGCAGAAGCGTGTGTGTTGTTCAGGAGAGTTTTATTGTCCGCGTCTTCACAGCCTCATGACACTCACAAGCGCCTTACACAGACCACACACACTACACACACTTAATGCATGAGATGAAGAAAACAGAGATCAGACACATCACAGACATACACACACATATGCTTAGCCCCAGCACCAACACTCAATCATACACACACTCTCTACTGTACAGTATCTCTGTCTCACACACACACACACACACACACACGTGTTGTCCTGGGGCCTAAGAGTTAAGGGCAAGCGATAAGGTTAGTATTGGACCTCTACGTGGGCAGGTGTGCTACAGTATATGGACCCTTCACTTTGGCACAGGCCTGGCAGCGGAGTGAGTGTGGTTTAAACCCTTTGGACACTTTGGAACAATGCTGCTGAGGATGACCTATTTTGACTTCAGTATCGGTAAACAGTGTTTTACATCAGTAACAGAAATTCTTCAGTTACAAAAAAAGTGGTACCCAGTAGGCCTGTGAAAAACTAACTGCAAAAGAAGCTATTTAGAAGGCTAACATCAAAAATCTCTCAAACATGATTCCATTTGTTTCTGCCCAAGTCCTCAAAGCGGAAAAGACAAAAGGGTAATTGACTATTTCTCAGCAGAGAATTCAGTCCTAATGTTCAGTGACATGTACTGTGAGCTTCACTCCTTGTTTGCTTCATGTTCAATTTCACAAACAGTTGTGATGAGCCTCATCCATCAGATGACCTGCGTCCTCCAATCAGCATGCAGATAGGCAGAGCTGCAGGCACCACATTCTTTGTATGCTGGAAAATGCTACCAGAAATTCATCCAAAATAGATCTCTCTCTATAAATACAGACACAATGCCAAATGTAAACACACTGAAATATCCCTCATGTATGGTAGAAAATTGGCATGATCAATGATTGGCTTGATTCATGTTGTACATGATTTCATTTTTGACTCCCTTCAATATTCATGTAATTTTCTGGGAATGAAAAGTGCCATTATTTTTAACTAGACAGACTATGATCTAAAACGATGGCAAAAACGAAACGATAGGGGGAAATAGGTTTCAAAACATCGTGCAAACAAATAAATACAATGTGCAAAAAAAGACAAAGAAAAAAGCAAACCCCAAACCCTTGTGTTCATGATAAACTGCTGTGCCTCTCAAAGTGTTATAGCTCGCTGCATTAGCCCAGACACAACACATAACAGGAAACAGTTGGAGATATGCGTAAATTGGCAAGCATCTGTGTACAGGCTGCGCTCACTTCCCTGTACGTTAATTGTCAAAGAGAAATGAGAAAACAGGCAGTTTTTTGTCAATGACAAAAAGCACATCCCTGATGACAAGTTCCTGTGAAGTCTCTTTGTACCAAACAACAATAATGCACTCAGTTAAACTCACTCACTCTCTCTCACACACACATTCTCGCTTGCTCACTCCCTCAGTCTCAACCACACACACACACACACACACACACACACACACACACACACACACACACACACAAAGTTGATGACAAACAGTCTTTGTAGTTGAAAAAAATAAACATAGCAGTCCTGGAAAATTTGGCTTTATGCAAATGAAGGCATGGATCCTGCTCGCTCCCGCTCCGCAATCTCCTCCTTCGGAATCTCTCACGTCTGAGCGCCGGCGGGAGCCTAGAGCTCAAAGTCGGGCGAGGACAGACTTCTGGGTCGGAATCTTACCGCCTGATTGACAGAGGGACAAAAAATAAACAAATAAATAAACAAACAAACAAGCAAACATGAGCCAAGATTAGAACACCCCTCTGGTTCTACCCAAGCCCACAGAACTGTGCTGTGATTTGCGGCGTGTTTGTGCCTGTGCGTTCCCTGCCACCCATGTTAAAACAAACCCAACGCTCACCTAAGTGGGTCAGGGGCTTGTGCAGGGAGAAGGAAGCACTGCTACTCTATGTAGGCCAGCACACTGCATTGTGGTGAGGTGTTTATCTACACATATTTATATTTATTTATTTATTTCCTCCCCCTTCATGGGAACACAGGCATGTGCGTTTGAAGACAGGCAACGGCAGAGACGGCAGATGCCAGCTCTGACACGGGGGGTGATGAGAATAGCAACACCACGGAGCGCAGCGCTGTGCTGTGCTATCATCTCTGCCTCACAGCACCACATCTGGGCCTGAGACACCGACACACTAACAGGACGCTTTGTTGTTGTGCTGCTGCTGCTGCTGCTGCTGGAGCTACTGATTCATTGAGTGAACAAAGAGATGGGGAAACAACCGCGAATGAGATTCCATTCATACTTGTTTTGTTTGGGAAATCACTTTTCAATTCACTATTTGTTCAAAATGAGTTTTTTTTTCTCTGTTCCACAGCCACACTGGGGACCCTGGCAGGCTTAAGGTGAGGCAAACAGAACACAAACTCACGCTCTGAATCTCACAACAACAGCATTGGGCTTTTAAATAACAAGTGGATATATTTATTTTCTGAGTTGATTTGGCCACTGCTTTTTCTCACGTTCTGTTATAAAATATAACAGCATACTAGAGTTCTCACATAGTATAGGCAGTTTTGGAACTTACGTACTGATCTGGAATAATCTGGCCTGGCAGAGATCCTGCCATATAGGCAACTGGTTCCACTAGTCCACTAAACACAGGTGATTCCACTAATTATTCATTAATTAGCAGATCTCCCTAGCTGAGCAGTTGTCAGCGTAACTGATCTGTGGTAGTACTTACTGTAGCGGGATATTTACCGCATATCTCTGTTAACATGTCTGGATTGCCCACAGACTTAATGGTGAAATAGGATTTAGGTTGTGTTTATCACTATTCACTATTACCATTATCACTATTCACTATTAGTCACTATTATCTCTGGCATTTACAAATAAACAATGGAACTGCTCTGGAGTCATTATTGGAACAGGATACAAAATGACAGTAGGTCCAGTCAAACTACTTTTGAATTTGTCATTGGGTGAGAAGCATTCCATGCATCATCATGAGGACATCCCAAGTGCTGTATATAGCCCCACCCATTGGATCTTCCTCTCCAGTAAGCTCCATCCAACTTACTGATGCACATTTATTTATTTGAATAAGAAATCCACGCTGAGAAACACTTGTAAATTAATGCATAGAAACACACACACAGATGCACCTATTCTTGAGAAAAATGTGAAGTTGAATGGAAAACAAGCTTTTGAGGTGGAGGATGAACAAACAAAGGGTAAAAAATAGTAAAAGAAAACATAATTTGATGTTTTTAAACCCGAACCGTCTGTGAACTGTTATCCCTATGCTATTATACCTCTCAACCTCCACCACAGCCTCAATGATAACTCACAACCAAGGCCACTCTCATTCATTCTACAGCGGGTAAAATAAGTATTGAGGACATCAACCTTTTTTCCAGCAAAGGTATTTCTGATTGGACTAATGACATGAGATTTGTAACAGGCATTAGTATTAACCCAAGAAATACACACACGTTAAGACATCAGAACTTGAAAGGCCCAAAAGAACATTATTTGTAAGCCAAATGGACCCCAGCACCCATGGTACTGATGATTATCTAGAGTTCCACCAGATATCTGCACCATTTTGTGTTTATAAATATTTCACTGAAAAAGAAATTCTTCAAGTGAGGCTTACCTAAAGTGTCTTCCAGAGAGTTCACTGCCATCTTGTTCACCTTGAGTAAGACCTGATCCGACCTAAAAGAACAAAATATGCACATATAGACATTCCATGTGGCACCTGAATTTCAGCATTTAAGGAACAAGGCCATTTTGGTTTGATGGGGCACTTGTCTTGGGGGAGGGGGTACTTGCAAGGGCATCAAGGCCATTTTAAGCGCAATTACTTGAGCACAATGTGGTGGCAGCACTCTGACTGGGTGTGAGGCAACAGTTTAAATTGTACATGCTGCATTAATCTGTTACATTAAGCAGGCATTAGACTCCTGCTGGACACCAAGGCCACACTGACCTGAGAACATGTGATTTTGAATAGGGCATCAGGGCCAAGGTGAAGGGTAATTGTGAAATTCCAGCCTTGGCACCTGTGCTCTTTATTGATCAGTGAAATACAATATACTGTGAAATACACAATATATCGCAGGTGTTGTATGCTATCCTAGGACTAGGGGTATCTTACGTTTTGACCTTCTTGACAGCGTTGAGCCTGAGGAGAGCGGCCAGGGCATTCTTCTGTAGGTCGGAGGACAGCGCCTCATAGCACTTGAGACTGCCTGAGAGGAGATGGCCAGCACTTAAACACACACATTAACACACATGCATTTCCACCTCTCACAACTAGAGGGGAGTAGAATTTGCTCTGGGTTTTTATTTAATGTACACATTTCTCAAGTAATAACAATGGTAATTGAAATGTATGCAGGTTCCTAAAACAATATTTAACATGAATAATGAATAGTTAATAACTAGATAATAATTCACATATTCTGAAAATTCCATTTCTTTAACAGATGTCTTCACGCAAATCTATTCAGATGTCAAAGGGACTAAATAGAGATACATGTGTACTGTGCAGAGGTACTATACATTAAGCACACACACACACACACACACACACACACACACACACACACACTGCTAAGTGGAGTTTTACGGCAAAACTCCTCACACCGGGGATGAACTGTTTCTCAGTTAGGTTGTCAGTGGCTTCTTCATAGAGGTATCGGCACACCACCTTTGGACACACGGGAAAAAACAAACAAACAGACACATTCACACACAAACATAGAAGAAAAAAAAAACAGAAAAAAGCAGGATGTTAGTGAAAGTCCATACTCCAACAACCAGCATGGTAGTATTAAGCAGGACCTTGAGGCCATCTCTCTGCACAGAGACATAATAACATGCTGTCTTTGAGCATTAATAAAGGGCCTGCTCAGGACCAGTACAATTCTTCCTTTCAAAACTGCTTTTGTTTCCACATCATCATTACCCTGCAACCGCCTATTATGACCACTGGAGTGAGTTAAAACCATTAGCTTTTATCAACAAAGCCAACCTGTCATCACTTCCCCACAATGAAAGAGCCGGCCATGTTTTGACTGGCCATCTTCTCTGTCTCTATTCCTGGCTAATGTAGTGAGTAGGCATGTGAGGGTTTCTCTGGCTAGTCTCTCTCATGTGCTACTGCATGTAGGTACCTGGTATCCCTGTAGGAACGGCTCCAGCACAGCACAGAGGAAGGGTAGAGTCACGTGACCAGAGTCTGTAGCCACTATGCCCTGCTGGAGCATCTGCACGGCTCCCACCTTCATCAGCAAGTAGCACGCCTCATCAAAGTCCTGGGAAACACAGCACACAGTTACACACAACCTATGGATTGCTCAATGCATCAATCTAATCTATAAAGGAGACTACAAATTCTCAAACTGCAGAATCATGAAATCAAGGTGGACTGCACACGTACAGTAAGAGACTGTCGATAACTACGGGGGATACTACTAACTAACTAATTAGTTAATTAATTAATTATTAGCACTACTGGGCTATTTGGAGTTGGACATGACAAATCACCCGACTTTACAGAGGTCTCCATCTGCCATGGGAACACACACAAACACCTGTCAGGTTGGGCCATTTTGTTTTTAGCATCCAACCAAACGTGTACTCCTCTGTTGCCAAAATAAGGGGAACAAAATAGCAACAACCAATCAATGACAAGCACAGACAGGTGGAAATCCACCAGGCACACGTAAAAGTTCACACCCCGCTGTGGCGGTGCGGTGCGGTGCTGAGGTCATCGGTCAAAGTTGAATTGGGGTGAGGGGTCATACCTGCACGGCCTCTCCAGGACACAGGATGAACTCGTTGGAGAACATGTTGCGCAGAAAGCTGAAGCAGTTGTAGACTTCATCTAAAGTAGGGAGAAACAGCGCTTGAGAGCAGCGGATGGAACAACCATGATGCAATCATGAGCTCAGCTTCATAGCGCAACTCGCTTCAAATTTCTCATCAAGACAGACAGACCATGACAGACAACAGCTGACAACATGAATAAATAGTTTGGGGCGAAAGAATGTTTTCTTCTTCTTCTTTATATTGCAGATCAGTTCCACTTTGTAGAATGTGCATGGTGTGTGTGTGTGTGTGTGTGTGTGTGTGTGTGTGTGTGTGTGTGTGTGTGTGTGTGTGTGTGTGTGCGCAAGACGTGTGACCCCCTGCTGATGTAGGCACACAGATAAGTGTTAAGTAGTTTTGGTGCAGTGTTAGAAGTATGTGTAGTTTCTTTCAGGTATCAGCAGAGTAGTATCAAGTAGCTTTGATAGACAGGCACAGACAGACCCCTCCATTCTAACCATGACCTTCAGGACGCTGTCTGCTCTGCTCAGCTCAGCTCACCTTTCCTGGGGGAGTTGACGGTCTGCATGGCCACGGCGAGGAGTGTGTGTGTGTGCGTGTGTGTGTGTGTGTGTGTGTGTGTGTGAATGTGAGTGTGCGCACAGCTCACCTTTCCTGGGTGTGGCGGCGGTCTGCATGGCCACGGCGAGGAGCGCTGGCCGCAGGAAGACGTGCAGGATCTGGTTCCTGTAGGAGGCGCAGGAGAGCGCGCTCACCGCCCGCTCAAACAGCGCCGCCTCCGGTGTTTCCGCCCCCGCCGGCTGCCCCACCAGCAGACACACCTGGCCCCCGCTCACGCTCACCAGGTTCCTGTGCAGGGACAGGCTGGACGCCACCACCTTAGTGCTGGAGCAGTGCTCTGGACAGGACAGAGGGCGAGAGGACACACACACACACACACACACACACACACACACACACACACACACACACACACACAGCAGGATGCTATTTACTAACACTGCAGGAGAAGGGCTGAGTCATAGCCAATGCAGACACACACACACACGTCACTATGGACGCAAACGCACTCTACTGGTACACTGTACTTGCCGTCCAGGCTAAACGTGCACTGTTGGGTACGCTTCCACTGACTGCCATGTTATCAGAGGAGTTGTTGCAAAAATGTGAAGCTGCAAAGTTCGCTACATTAGAACATCTGTGGTGTCCTTGTGCTAATGTTTCTGTTTGTTTCCTTTGAGGATGAACTGGCCATAATAGGACACATTCTGTGCCATTGGTCACACTGAACACAATGAATACTGATTAAACCTTTAATAGTGACTGAAAAAAAAAGAAAACTTTTGTTATTTACAATTGTTTCTGCCAAGAAACCAGACTGATTTACAGTGACACTGAGGGATGTGCCAAGGAATGATTGAATGATTAATGACAGTAAATTAGGAGGAAGAGGAAATTAATCTGCTCATTTGATTAACTGTTTGTTTTGTGCTTTACTGTCAACAGAGACAGTATGTCAACAAAGACATACTGTATGTCCAATGGACACAAGGCCAAATTGTATTTATACCAATGGAGCTGAAGGGAGAGCCATGTATCACAAAACAATATTGCATTAGAGAAATGACACAGACTCTATGGACAGGCAGGCATTAATATACAGTAACAAAGAGGATATAAGGACACTGAATACAGAGGAGGAAAAGGGAGAGGACAGTATGGTTGGTTTCTATGGTTGATACGACCTATTGGATAAATGAGTAGGTTTATACGATTTCTATGGTCTATAGGAGAAATTGTAGGAGCTATTTCAAGAATCTGCCACATATTTTCAACACAACGTCTAAAATCGAACTAAACTACCTTTCAGCTGCCAATACACCTGGGATGATAAACTCACCTCAAGATCCTTCAAGGTGGACCAAAAGTCACTAAATCTTTTGCTGGCTGAAATACTACTGGATAGTGTATGTCAAAATGCTAGGGCATTAGAGTCAGTGCAATGCAAATAGGGCTGAGGAAGAGTGCTGTGTGTGTGAATGATGGTTTGACTCTGCAGACCCAGTGAAGTGCCTAGTGTGAATGTCACAGCAGAGCTTTCATCAACTGTCTCAGAGAGAGAGAGAGAGAGAGAGAGAGAGAGAGAGAGAGAGAGAGAGAGAGAGAGAGAGCGCTCCTCCACATCTCCCAGTGATGAACACGGCCTGGCACCCACTGACGCACACAGACACACAGACAGACAGAACAGCACGCAGGGCAGGAGGCAGGGGCCTTCAGACTACACCAGGGCTTACACACCATGCACACACACAGACACCACTCTCAACCAGACACACACTGCATGCACACACACCACTCTCAGCCAGGAACACACTGGTGTGAACACACACACAGACACACACAGACACACACACACACACACACACACACAGACACCACCCCCACCCCTCCCCGTCCAGACACACATGTTGGTCAGTAGGCATCTCCTGGGGGTGTGTGAGCATGTCATGTCTCACACACGTCACTGCAGGGATGGGGAGTGGGAGGCATCAGATCACATCACTGCTGATGAGTGGGCAGAACAATAGCCTGTCACACACACTGATCCTATCCTATCCCATCACTGCCTGTGCTCACACCACAGGGACACTCAGGACACCCAGCTATTCTTAATGCCTCCATTAGCTGCAGGACTACAGTAGCAGGAACACTTTACTTCATATGTACAGTAAGTTGCCACTATAGAACACAGTGGTTCCCAACATTTTAACTGCTACATATCCCCAGGACACTCTGGTCCTACCAAGTACCCCCTGCACCATGGACATCTTGCTATACCACATTACATAATGTAGTCGCAATATTACTATATAGTAATTTCCCGCATATAAGCCGCATTGTGTATAAGCCGCAGGACAGTGTTTTATGCAAGTTAAAAAACAAAAAAAAACAAAACATATTAACTACCCCCCCCCCCCCTCAATATATAAGCCGCGGCTAATAGTCGGGAAATTACGGTATGTATTACTATACCATTTTAGGGTTGTATTGGGGATAGTTTGATTTGATTCTTCTTGTATAGAATTCCCATTCACACATTAATTTTGCGTGACTGCCCCCTAAAACCCATCCAAGTACCCCAGTTTGACAACCACTGATATAATGGATTAAACAATCCAATTGTGAAAAAGTACAGAAGAGCATGACGGTATTGAGGTCAAATACTATACAAACAGACTAAATCAAATGGCACCCTACATAAGAAGCAGAAGTCAAATTCAATTGAAACATGTTACAGAAAAGACAAAGCACGATTGTGAAATCCTGCTCCACTGAAGAGCTGGTTAGCCTACATTCTCTCAGCAAGGGAGTAGTGATATGGATGCCAATCTTCCTTACCTGGCCAGTCTAAGAAGGCTCCAAAGGACCTCGCTAGGTCCCTCAACCAAACAGTCTGCTCGATGAGCTGGGAAAGTTCCACCCCCTCCAGGTTCTGCATGAGGACCGTGGCGATTAGAACCCAGGGCTTCAGCACCATGTTCTCTTCCTGCAGACGCACCAGCTGATAAGCAGTGTCGTTCACAAAGCTCTGGATCTCATTAGCTGGCTTCCGGGGAATATGTCTGCTCAAATGTCACAAACAACAGGAAAATACATCTGCATTAGCATGCATGCTATACAATCATTCACTTTTTTCACTTTTTGACAAGAGCAGAAACATTCATGCTTCTGTAAATCATAGCATTTGACTTGGTAAGAACAAAGTGGTGCATATAAATATGATCAAATTGTGTTTAAAATTTTAATTAAAGACACAAAGGCTACAAGCTAGGCCAAAAATAGTTAAAGCTTGGAGCATAAGAGGGCCTGGTGATAATGATGTGTGAACAGTGCTAACTCACCTTGGCACAAGGTTGTACTGGGAGCGGTTGATCCGGCCTTGGGCCAAGCTGCGAACTGACACTGGTTGTCCAAAATACACATGCATGCTGCCATAGTCTTCATTAAAGATCCTCCTCGCTTTCAACAGACCCTGAGGCGAAAGAAATACGAAATCTTATCCACGGAAAAGTAATCTGAGATTCCATAAAGACAGTTCACCTGAAGTTTCAAACTTTCTGGACAGAGCAACTCGGATTCATCGGAAAACATTTGGTGAACTGACATAAGTTTTTTTTGTCTTCTTTTAACTTGCACAAAACTGATTGAGCATCCCTGACTCCCCCTTCAAAGTGCTACTTTTCATCCCTGGCAGTGCTTTCCAGCGTGCTGTTTACGGCTCTCACTCAGCAGCCATGTGCAGAGGAGAGGAGAGGAGAGGAGAGGAGAGGAGAGGAGAGGAGAGAAGGGAAGATTGATGTGCACAACAAGGTGGTGCCAATCAGCCTGACGTGGCCCGTCTCACCGAGGTGGATTCCTTTGGCTTGGGCACGCCGAGCAGCTCGCGGGCATACAGCGCCTCCTCCAGCACCCGCTCGTAGCTGATGCTGACGGGCACCAGGCTGACGTCAAACACCTCGCCTTTGAAGAAGGGCTCCATCACTATATTCAACAGGCCTGCGTTAAAAAAGAGCAGCGGTTACAAAGGGAATGTGTGTGTGGTGTGTGTGTGTGTGTGTGTGTGTGTGTGTGTGTGTGTGTGTGTGTGTGTGTGTGTGTGTGTGTGTGTGTGTGTTTGTGTGTGTGAGTGAGTGAGTGTGAGAGAGACGTATCACATCAGAAAAACATTGAGGAAAACAGAGAGCTGGGAGTAGAAGTGAAAAGGGGGAAAACAGACTGAAAGTAACAACAGAGGAAGAGAGAAGGAGATGAGGGGAGGAGAAGAATCAAAAAGACAGAACAAAACTGGGGGAAAGGAAGATGGCTTCGATTTCCATCAACACTCATTTAAACATGGACGGCTCTGACAGAGGAGCTTCTTTGCAAGAACACTACGTTTGTTACAGTGATTTTCTTCAAGAGCAATCCGAGCGATTTAAATCGCCCTGCGACAAATCATACAGCCGTTATATTTGAGAAACGTTTTCAGTGAAATGGTCTCTGGCACATTTCACCCAACAAGGCAGCCAGAAAATCTGGTGATTGCAGCAGAAATTGCAATTCTGTGTCAACCTGCATTTAACTTCAGAGGATCAGAAATGACAGGAGCAAAAACAGCTTTGGGCACCAAAATGCAGATGTCAGCTACGAGCACTCACTAACACAATAACAAACCAGACAAACAACAGAAAAACTAAAGCTTTTGCAAAGTTTTGGGTTATTGATTAGAACCTTGAGACAAACAAGAAATCAATGTGGTACTGAATTACCTAGCTTTGGCGTAAGTGATTTTGATGTACGGCTTCTTGTGCCCTCCAAGAAGAATTCAATTGGAGCATAACCGTTCTGAACACATAAATGCACAAACAACAAAAGTAGATATTAAATGTCCAACAGATTGACAACATGTAGTAACTAAACAAGAGAAACTGCACTGACTGAATGAAAGATTTCAACAGCACCACTCACTCACCCTGAGCATTGTCCTGACGTACTCAGAGAACACAGCCCAGTAGAGTTTGTCTCCTCCGAAGGAGCGCCGGATGAAAAAGGCCCCAGACATGCGTAACATTTCCCCAATAAACTTCATACTCATAAAATCTGTATAAATAACAGAGGTTGGTTCAGCAACTAATGTATAAATATATTCATAAATAGACAACATTATTAATAACAATAAAATAGTTTTTTCCCATCTTTCCATAGAGAAATCAGTACGTAGGTACTTAATAGCCTATATTTCAACTGAATTTGAAATATAGCCTATATGTCAACTGATAATTTGTGATATTTATGATGTTTTATCTGCCTGTTGTAGAATTGAGAATGCATACCCATTCCTGCAGCAATGACGGGCAGCGTGAGATCATATGTGTACAGGATGTATGACATCATGAGGAAATCCATGTAAGAGCGGTGACTAGGGAGAAGCACCACTGGGTGATCATGTATGGCCTGCTGAAGCTGTCAATCACACAGAAGAAACCTCTTTAAAAAACAGCTTATGCTACGGCAAAATTCATTTCTGATTGGCCTTTTATTTCCTTTGGGGTGAGCTGCGGCTTCATATTGATGGGTCTCAGTGTATTAGTCATTATTGGCTAGAACAGAAAACCAAAGTCTTTGTATTGTGATCATACTATTTATAAGCAAGAGGAGCAAATCACTATCGAGACCATCTTAAATCTACTCCATGTTCAGAGGGAGTACTTCAAGTGCATAGAATCGAACAGAACAATTTAGCAACTTTTGAGTAGACAATTCCACAACATCTAACGGTAAATGCTAAGGTTTTCTACTGATTAACACTGTCAAGAAGGAATAATAATTTAAAACACAGCCACTTTATCAACTAACAAGCAAAGTCACAGCCCAGCAGTGCAACAGTTTCTCTGATTGATATTTGTCAGTGCCCACCCTCTGAATGCCTTCCTCATTGACACAGACGCTGCGGAACAGGTTCTTGAAGGCTTTGCTGAGGGTGAAGGCAAAGAAGCGAACAGTGCTGAGCTGGAGTCGGTGGGCCATCTCTTCCAAGATGGCTGCCGCTTCCTCCTGAACCACCTCCACAGACTCCCCTGACTGTGCTGACACCTGGGACACAGACAAACCTCAGGAGGGAGGGAAACAAACTGATACAGCCATACAGGCTACCAGCTGCATTGGCTCCCATTGAAAAATACTTAATCTAAACTTGTCACTGCTAAAATACATATGTAGTGTTACCTGATCAATAACATATTGGACAGAATCCGACTGCATGACCATGGTCTTCAGCATACTGGGTTTACATGGATTGAGGCTCTTGTAGAGCACAGGAGTGTAGCACTTGAATGCATATCTTATGTCACTTGAGTTCCTCCGTTCTTCCAAAACGTCCTCAAAGTCATCTCTCTTCTTAAGAACTGGATCTCTTTGCTGAGAGAGTAAAATGTAGCGTTAAGCAATATAACTTGCTGTCAAATCAAATATCCGAGGACAGACATGTTAACACACCAGATAACGTTAAAGTTCGTAGTAGGAGCATGCTGATTAAATCTGCATGTTAAGTTATACACACTACATGCACACACTAACGTTACTACAAATCTGCACGTTAAAGTTATACACACCACACTACGAAATATCACGTTACTTCAAGCCAAATCAAAGCCTACAACGCAAGCTATATTTGCATACAGTTAGCACTTGCACCGTAACGTTAGTAAAATGAGCTTTAACAGACTGTCTTAAGTACTCTATCAAAACGTTTTTACATTTTCAGGCTACTTTCTTCCAGAGGTACTTTAGCGTGTGGATAACGATACCGTTATCATGGAAAAATCTCCAGGATAACCAACTGGCAAATGATAGGCCAACATAACATAAACATGAAGTTGACAGAAGACAAGTTAACGTTAGCTAAAGTTAGCGTGCTAGCGAATGTCATTTATTTAATTACACTTACCGTGTACAGTGCTTTAGATGCCATTTCCTATAACACAGTTGCAAAACATTAAATTTGCATTGCCATTTAAATCAAACAAATTGAGAAAGTAATTTGTTTAACAGTTATGCACTTAATGCAAGCATAATTCACATGGGTGGAGGAATCTGCACGGGCGTTTGCCACTTCCTCAAACTGTGGACACAGTACGGTGGCCGGAAGGTGTCATTCACACGTGAGGATTCCTTGCACAAACTACACGTGAGTTTTGTTGTGAAAGTGTTGCCCGTCGTGTACCAGTTGGACATTTTTTTTTGTGAATTCAAGTATGGCCAGGAATAAGAAAAGTATTGAAGGAGACGAAGATGTAGACCAGCATTTCCTGGATCAGGTTTTGAATCAGCTTTACGATTTTGGTAGGTTGCAATGAATGGCGAGCTGCTAAGGTTGCCTGCCTACCCAGGCTCCGTGCCTACCTAGCTAGCCCTTTCTCTGATTGAATGATCTTGCTATTGCTCATAAAACTCATACCTTCTAATTGACAGGATATTCTTGAATCATTGCAGATTTTCAAGTATCTTACGTGTATCCTGTTTTGCATTCTGAACTAAGCAATTTGTGTTAAAACGTCAAAGTAGCAAGCTAACGTAAGCTATCCTAGTGTGGCTAACACGTACACGTATCGGTATTTGCTGTGTTCCTAGGTGATGGAGCAAAAAGTAGAAAAACTAAGAAATCAAAAAAGAAAAATAATAAAAGGACCTATGAAGAAGAAGAAGAAACGGAGGAGAGCAACGACGCCTTAACAAAGACTGGGATAAACCTCGAGGAGAGTGATGAAGATCTGTTTGTAAAACCCTCTGTTGAGACTTCTTCGGAGAGGGTTGAGATTTCTCCCCCAGCAACTAAGCAATCTAATGTGCCCGTGGTTGTGTTTGAGGATCCCTTAAAGAAAAAGAAAAACACACCTCAAATAACGTTAGAAACGACAGAAGAAAAGGTAATGTCAGTAAATTGAGAATTTTCAATCTTACCGTTGTTGTTGTGATAGTTGTTTGCAATGTGGTTACATTAAATGTAAACTAAAATGTTAACCTAAATGTAAACTGGCCTCCCTATGTTCACATTTATTTTCCAGTCTCTCCTTGTTGCATCACTGTTTCTATTTACACATTGCAGCCTCCAGTAACAAAGAAAAAAAAGACAGAAGAGGAAGATGAATTCAGTATAGAAAAGGTAAGAGTTTAATTGATGTAGGCCTACTGTGGGACCAAGGTTACCCATAGAAGAATAGTGTAGGGGTGTAAGTAACGTTAATTAATTATTTATGATGAAGAAATGTCTTTCTCCCAAAGGCAAGACTTGAAGTCCATCGATTTGGAATCACAGGGTACAAGAAGGATCAGCAGAGAGTCTTTGAGCAAGACCGAGCCATCATGCTTGGAGCAAGGGTATGTGACATCACTTGTTCTGTCACAGATTATGTATTTCAGTTATATTATTTGTGTTGTCAGTTGAATCAATAACAGAATTGGAGTCAAATCAAGGAGTTGGAACATGTTTAATTGGCTAATTCTTGCCTTGAGTATGTATTATGTATTGTATGTTATTTTTTATTATCGATTTATTAAGTTATTGATTGATTTCTGATCTTGTAGCCTCCCAAAAGAGAGTATGTGAATTACAAACAGTACCAGCAGACGATCAAGGACAAGAAACAGACAGAAGTGGAAGAAGCAAAAACTGTGAGTAGACTTGACAGTTGATCAGTGTTTTTTATTCCCCCATGGAAGTACATTTGGCATTCTCATGATCTCACCTTGCCTTCCATCTGACCTATTTCCTCTCTGTGTAGGACAAAAGTATCAAGAAAAGGAAAGAGGGAAAGTCAAGGTACGTAAAGCTGTTCTTGTCTTGGTCATTTCTAACTGTACTGTCTGAAGTGAGTTGCCATGTTAATGTTCTGTACCCTAATAATAACAAATGTGATCCACACACTAAATCTGGCTCCCTCTTGAAAGTTTTATTTTCAGTGCAACATTTCGAGCTACTGCTCTTCCTCATTTGAAATGTTCTGCACCCTGCCTATATTAAAAACCCTCATCATAGTGTGCAGAACATCTCTGAATTTCATCTAAGCCGTTCACCAGCCAATTATCACAGCATGTTGAATGTCATTTTTCTTATTTTTTCTAACGAAGCAGTACATTTGATCTTGATATTTAACATCTGCCAATGTGGTAAGAGATGCTGAGTTACTTCCATCATTTGTTAAATCTCATGTGTCTGTGTTCCTCTGGCAGGGATAAGAAACACAAGTCAGCGTCCAGTGGTGAGCCTTCAGGTCAAGTCGGACGCTTTAAAGGTGGAGTGCTGGTGATCAACTCTAAAGAGCTGCAGGCAATGAATGGCAAAATAAAAAAGTCACGAAAGTAACGAAAGTGGAGATTTTTCAAACTTATTTTTCTTAAATGTGATATTTGAAGGATTTTTTTGTTTAAAACAGACCTCAAAATAGTAATAACAGAAACCACTATTTTGATGTGAGGGGAAACTCCCATGGTCTTTGTTGTCTTGAATACATATTTAATGCACTCATTTGAGCATGGAAAGGGCTAGCAATGGCCTGTATGTCTTATAATTCCACTTTTGTAAATATGTCAGTTAAGGCTATTGCAGCTGCATTCAAGACAACTGGAATCCTAGAGTTAGCGCATTAGTTCTGATCTGGATCATTCGGTCTTTCTACACTAACTGAACAAGGCCTTACAATGTCAAGTCATCGTGGTAAGACATAGCACACTTAGAGACATGATGGCACCCAATATATAGTGTAAGGCATATGCGATGAAGAGACTAGGGCCACACTATATACATCACAGTTTATTCATTTATTTATTTCATAAAAGAGGGGGAGGGAAAAGACATTGTTCTTTGTTAACATAGAAGTATTCCAGTATGAAAAAGAATGCTGGACACAATGCATTATAATGTACAAACCACAGACGAGTAGAAAATGCACACTTTACAGGAGAAATGAGTTGTTTTCTTTAAAAAAAAAAGAGAAATAAATAGATGAAGCTGAGACATAAAAGAAGAGCATATACATATATAGCTGCAGCGGACACAAAGCTCATTGAGATACAAATAGCCATCACAGGCTCAGCTCATTGAGATACATATAGCCATCATAGGCTCAGCTCATTGAGATACATATAGCCATCACAGGCTCCACAGATCTGTGGTGTCTTGAAGGAAAAGCTGACATTCCCCAGGGCCCCTGATCACTGCACTGGGCTGAGTTGTGAGAGCACAGAGAAGACGCTAACGTCCTCAGGAGGCCGAGATCCTCTTTGCTTGATTCTCTATGAGATGAGAGGCTGTATCTGACACTGTGGCATAACTGGGAGCTGAACAAAAATGAACAAGATTGTGTCTCTAAACGACAACATAATAAATAGAGAATAAAATTTAAAAATAAATATAGGATATAGAGAAATACATCATTCTCTTTTTTTTTCAAAAATAAGTTTTGTCTGTGGCAGAATTTCAGTGCTTTTTGACATAACAGACAGTATAGGATTTTGTAGCACCGGAGCAGTAGTTTACATTTTATTTAACTATTTCTTTTCCCTCCTGTGTTTCACATTTCACATTCAGAAGCAAGCTACCATGTAGTCATGTCAAAGGGGGAGGAAAATCGCATGCCAGACAAGCCACCACATGACATTTAAGATCAGTTACAAAGTGCACAACTACATTTCCCAGCAGACCTTGGGCTCTCTCCTTGCATGGGTTCAGTTTTGAGAGTGTGCTTGCTCATGAGCTGGTGTGATTGAACAGTGAGTTGGGAGGGGTCAAATGAGCCACTTTGTGTGACAAGAGGGTGGATTGTGTGCTTTCCTTTCATAGAGACCTCCAGAGAACATGGCAGTGAGAAAGATGCTCTTTAGAAATGTTATCAGACCACCATACTATGCACTTTTGTGTTTCTTGTTGTAGAAAAACTGTCCAAAGCACTTATTTGTGGACCTGTATGCTATCAGTTTAGTGTCCCCTCAATATTATTGATATGGCAGCTGAACACCTGGCTGCTTACTGTAAAAACATCTCTAAAAAAAACAAAAGGAACAAATTATGTAAAATTTACAGTCAAATTGGTGGAATACTTGTATCAGAAGTTTTTCATACTCCATCTCTGATGAGTTATCAGTTTGGCCACACTAAAATGTTCAACGTAACGCAGAGTCTAGTAACAAAGGGAAAGGGCACATCCACATTTGAAGTTTACACATGTAATTCATTAAGCAAGTACAATTCTACTCTACATAGCCTTATGAGTACATTTATTTCCCAAAGAACGCTGCTCTCTCTCTCTCTCTCTCTCTCTCTCTCTCTCTCTCTCTCTCTCTCTCTCTCTTCATCACACACACAGACATACCCACATACTCACACACTCATTCCCACATTTAATCACGCTTAATCTTTTGAAGGATATATCAAATACAAAAAAATGTACAACAAATTACAGCTGTCAGTCACTGAAAATATGGCCAGGTGGTGTTTTAGGGCAAGCCTGTATTTGCTGTAGCACCACATGCACTAGCCAGCCTGTGTGGAGACAGAAGAGACCCTGGTTAAAGCACTGAGTTCTTGGGACAGTCACTAAAAAAAGAGACGCTTTTCTCTCTCTTCACTACAAAATGACTCCATGGCCTCAAAGCACAAGAGCAACTTTGGCATGCTTAATCCTCACAAATCCCATTTTACTTTGGATTACTGACAACACAAACAATAGATAGACTATATTTTTCTTCTCCAGCATACTTTCTTGAGTGAATAATATAAGAAGAATAAGAAATATCAAAGAACTATAATGGTTTGACTTTGAAGTAATATTGTTAATATTATAATAATTCCTTATTGAAAGAAAGTAAAACTCCCCAAACAAATTATTTACAAAAAATATATATATATTGATGCCTCTCAGTATGGTAAATTAATTAATATTTGCCTTGCATATGTGTCTTAATTCAAATACAGGCAACGAGAACCTATATAAAATGGTAGCTGTATGAATAGGTCATCTGAACCCAACAGCATGACTAACCTCATCGTTTTGCCTCAACATTGATGTAACATTAAACTTATTCCATAGTTAGTTATTAACCCATAACATACAAGCTTTTTAATGCACAAGTAGTTATTAAATGGTAAATTTATGATCATTATCATGAGTTGGCCCTCACCCTCAAGATATACGAAGGGGAAGGTTGTTGTTCTTATTTTTAACTCCAGGGGGCAAACTGTCACACTTGGTTGTTTTGGTGAAGCCAGAGCCCATTACTCCCTCTCTGTTGAGGCCCTAGTCTACCACATCATAAAACTATTTACAAACACGTTCTTCCTCTTTTTAGTTGGGTCCTCGAAACATCATGCGTGGCATCTGACTTGATCATAAGTATTGATATTTACAGCAGTATGACATGCAAACACAGTTGTTCAGCTTTTACACGACCCTGACTATGGCTTTCTGTCTCTGTAACCGGCATACCCACACCATATAGAAAGTCAAACAAAAATACATCAACTCAAAAGCATAAGAGAAAGGAACATTCAGTTAAGGTGGAAAAGATAATGGGTTAAGGCAGATCCGTTGTCTGAAATCACCTCAACCAAAACCCGGCTGGAATGTTGCAACTCTAAACTAGTATACACACTCAGCGTCACAGTGAACGGGGACATTTTTGTCTAAATGCTGGCCGATTGCTGAATGGCTGATAGAATGGCTAATAACCAGTGGCAAGGAAACATCCACAGAACAGCAGCATAATCAGATCCCTTTTGATATTCTGGGAAAGGGGAAAAAATAAAACTTCTGTACAGACCCTATTAAGCAGCTTCCCATCTGTCCTTAGAAATATTATTTCCTTTGGGGGAAAAATGAAGATTACAGTTCGGTAAGTCTTTGTTTCTATTCGAACCAGAGAATATCCTGACTGAGTGAGAGATTGAGTGGCACAGTTGATTTATAGGGCGACTGCCTTGTGCAAATGAGTGGAGACTGGACCAGACTCACAAGTCTCCAAACATCACTTGAGAATGTTCCGGTATTATTCTCAGTAAATGGGAGACATACTTACACTAGAAGTCTACTAAAAGCAAACCTGAGTTTTCGAGTAGTAGAGTAAATGGCGCTTAGGGCACTTGATGACTCACTTCCTAAGAGTCTGTGCTCCAATGGGATACAGTATTACTGATTCACCTAGTTTAATGGCACCCTGTGGCAAGAGGCTGCCGTAAACTCAGCACTGGATTGTACCAACGGTTTCAAGATGCCATTGGATTAATAAAAAATGAGGTGAAAGAGGGGAATTAAAATTATATTAGGAGGATTTTCAAGAAAGTCCTGGGCTGTATCACTAAAGGGGAACATGTATAGTTGATGGCAGGGAGACATCAAACAGCGTTAGATGTTGAAGTTTGCAGTTTCTTACAGTGGTTTATGTTAACATTGATCTGAACACATTAGAGGTTCACTGTTGGATATTCTTTGGCACCTCCAAACCTGTTACAAGGGTCACCTGGAAACAACAAGAAAAGATTGCAGAAAGGATGTTTATTTGACATATCATGGCATTGAGGAATCAACCTATCAGAACAACAGACATTTTGTTCTGAAAACCTCCTGGAACTTTCTAGATGTATCTCTGACTCACCTGGACATTCCGGTTGAGGCTGACGGCGGGCATGAAGACCCCCTCCAGGTTCTCAAAGGCCACAGGCCCGTGTTGCTCCTTATTGATGAAGAAAGTGAGTGAGTGCTTGTTCAGGTCCAACAGAATGCCCACTGTGGAGCCCTTGGTTATGCCCCCTTCAGCCCTGCGGATACACACACACACACACCAACACTGTTACTCACTGATGTATGTGATGTTCTTTCACAGTGAGAGGTGTTTTCAACTCATTCATGTTGGTCCTTCATAACAAATCGGAGTCGTTTCTCATCAGTCTTACCCAACAGTGAGACATTCCGTGCTGTGAAACACCTCACTGCAAATGATTGAAACTTAAATTAAAACTCACTCATCGATCCCTTTTCATTCCATGTCATTCAGTTTAATTTTTATCATACCAGATGCCACATTTGAAGTGGTTATCTCAAGGGAAAGAGGAAAAACAATACAAACAACAACTAGCATAACATAAATGACATTTGGAATTACAGTTATGCTAAACAAACAAGAAATATGGGGATCTTTTCCTTTGATGAATATCTGGGTAAAACAAAATGCAAAGAGCGCAATGAATGATTCAGTGAGTCTGTATGCCATCTGACAGAGAAGGGAAGAGGCTAATGAGGATGAGCGTGGGAGCTCGGGATCAAAAGCTTCCGGTGGAATTTCTTTAATTTGTACCAACAAATGTCAGGGAACCCAGATATACCTCTGAGCCACTGGGAATCAAGATGGGAAAAGTGATAGGAGTGTTTTCTATCTGTATGCCTGTGCCAGATAGACAAAGTTGGTTAGATGGCTATGGCACAACATGATTGTTAGGCAACATAAGACAAGCAAGGCCTTCATTTCTCTGGTGAAGAGGCATCCATCTGCATTGAGGGGCCTAACCAGGGGCAAATACTCTAGCATACTTTACACAGGAAAGCTAGACAGTTTGATCCCTATGACAGAAATGTTTTTTGGGCCCCCCAAATATTGAATTCAAATTTTCCAGTCCCTCAGAATCATCCTACCACCCCCCAACCCCAGCGGTGCCCCTGTACACAAGACCCATCCTCACCTGTTGGTGTGTGAGTTGTTGTGCATGAACCAGGAGCGGTTGTTGTCCACATACATGGCCCAGGCCTTGTCATCCTTGCCCAGCATCATGTCCTTCATGGTGTTGATCCGTGCCACACCGAAGGCCGGATCCGGGTGGTTGTCATAGCGGTCAATGCAGAGCTCCCAGTAGTGCACACCTTTGGAGAAGGCAGCCGTCCCCAGCACCACACGGTCATCGTAACTATTGCAGCTCACCGTCTGGTTCTCATTGGTCAGCGTAATGTCCCGGTGAGCCGAGGTCGGATCAAATGTGAACCAGGCCACTACAGGAAGACAAAAAATAAACAAATGACAGGCGACAGTGAGGTGATGTGCCAGAGGCTCAACGCCCCTCCCTTGACACCTCACTGCCACCTCCTCCCCTGGGCTTGAACTTGCATGTGAACTTGGTAAGCAGGCAAAAATGCGAAAATGCATGGGAGGAAATGCGACTGATGGCGCAGCAGCAGCACGCAGCACTTCTCCCTTGGCAGTCCTGCCTGATCAGCGAATGCCACATGCTGCGGCTGCTAGCTGCTGCCACTGTCGAACGTGAGGTGACACATTAAATATGCAAGCAGCTCGTGATGAAATATTAAAGTTGATGTGCTCATTTAAAAGTCAAGCGGCTGGATTAATTCTCATTCACATTCGGCAGTGCAATCTGCCCATAAGGCAGCCATGCCGCAGAAAAAAAAAAGAAATAAATAATAATTAAATAAAAAATCTGCTTTCTGCAGCACTTTAATTAACACAGATCCACCAGAGATACTTGGAGCGAGAGCGACGCCATGCAGTGTTTGGTAATAAACAGCCAAATCTGGCACACTTACTGCAGAGGACTGGCATCTCTGCCACAACATCCAATTCACTGCTTTCGTGGTGCCAGGTACGTTGTGCCTACTGATACTGAGTGGGCATGGATCCCCTACAGCTCACCTATTGAGTCCTCCAACCACCACACATCCTATCCCATCAACCCCTCTCAACCTGATCATCCTGTGCGGGCTGTTTGGGCATCTCCTCATCACTCTCCATTTATCATGTTGAATCAATACTGTCGGGGGCCCACGCGTCTCCTCGCTCCGCCGCCCAGCTGGGAGACTGGACTCATTAGGGCGCTGGCTGGCTGGCTGGCTGGCTGGCTGGCTGGGTGACAGGCAGGGAGGTGGCAGCCACAGTCAGCTCTGTGTCAGCCAACATCCGTCCTCCTCACAGAGCAGCACAGCTCCATCACTGCTGCTACTGATCATCACTCTCCTCATTCATCCACTGGAGCTTCTCATGCATGCAGCTCCACACACACATAAACACAGAAGCGTGCATACACACACACATACACACACACACACACACACACACACACACACACACACACACACACACACACACACACACACTCAAGCACACACACAAGCTCACAGACACACATAAACACACACACATAGAAACACACACACACACAGACATACTGTAGCATGCATGGAGCTAATGTGGCTAATTGAGGCATTTCATTGGCATCATTCAACAACCCGGTTTACTGAGGCCACTTACACAGCCATGAATCTGACTTATAAAATGGCAACCCACAACAGGACAAAGCTGTCTGATTTATTAACGTTAGGACACACACACACACACATAGCCACAAACTCTTGCAAATGAAAATCAATTTCCTGGGAGCTGTGACATCCCTGTAAGGACGCAGAGAATATGCCGACATGGGCAATGTTCTTGACTGTGACATCTCTGACACAAACACGTTTCCTTCAAACTCGCCTTACAGCCTGTAAGCAAGGACACGGACACCAACACACACACACACATACATACACACAGTCACACACACACACACACAGGCAACTGCTTTGGTGGCCCAGCTCCACTGGTGAGCAGGCAGGCAGGCAGGCAGGCAGGCAGGCAGAGAGTAAGCAGGCTCCCACAGGAGAGCCAGAGACAGGGGAGTATCCCCAGGCACTCATTAAGACAAGAGCACCCAGTCGGGGGCCGCTCCAGCCCCTTTCATGTGAGCTCACCACAGCCACACGCAGAGAGATGGGGGAGAGAGAGAGAGAGAGAGAGAGAGAGAGAGTGAGAGAGAGGGACAGAGAAAAAAAGAAGGGAACCTTACCATCCGAAGTCTTCAGAATGACAGTCTTGCTGTAGGGGCCGACCCCAACGGAGTTGTAGGCTTTGACTCGGGCGTTGTAGGAGCTGTTGAAGTGAAGACCATCCACAGTGCACACCGTCTCTTTTCCCACGTACACTTCCTACACGTGAGAGAGGGGAGGGAGAGAGAACGCATGAGACACACAGAGAAGTGACAGAGAGAGAGAGAGAGAGAGAGAGAGAGATGATCCATGGTGAGCTATGCTGTATCTTCTGAGGCAACAGAAATGTTTTTATAGAGCGCAGCCATTTGTAGTGGCCTACTTTGGCATGATCTTGTAGTAGCGATGTTGTTGTAAGTTAAACACAAAAGGGGGCTTGAGGCAGGAAACAGATGAAAATAGAGCAAGGAGGCAAAATCACACAGGAAATTAGACATCATAAATTATACAGAGAGAGATGGAGGAAAAACATCTGAAGGCTTCATTCCTCTGTAATTCTTGAATCTGAACGAGAGTAAACTCTGTTGTTATTGCTTTATTTTCGTTTGGTACGCTGATCAGAAAAAAACTCTTATGTTGATCTTTGCTTTCGTATTTGTTTTCCATCGTTTGTGTTTTCAGGAGGCAAAAATAGGCCAACGTGAGATGTTTCAGTCTCAGATCAATCCAATCTAACATCAAGACAAAAGCATCCAGTAATATTTAGTGTATGTAAACGTCATCATTATGTATCTTCTAATCTCATTATGTATCTTCTAATAGCCGTATAAACCTCTATGACAAACAGAAGTTGTCAGATGTCACCACTGTTTGAGATGACCCAGAGATACTCACCCTGTACTGTCCCCCGTTGCCGTCATCAAGCTCCAACACGTAGGCGTCCACTGTGACCGGCGGGACCGCAGTTATCCTCCAGGCCAGGGTGGCGCTGTTGTTCCTGGTACAGCACTTCTCCAGCTGCAGCAGAGGGGCCGGAGGTGCGGTGGGGGATTGTGCTGCAAATAGCAACGAGGAGTAAAACAAAGTCAGGCCACCGCTGTCCCACAAGCCGCGTCAAGCAGTGTGAGCTTATGTGAAATGGCAGGAGAAGGGGACTGGAGTGTTGGACACATGCAGTGGGGAAAGAGAAGAAGGCTGTGCTTGAACCACTTCAGTCCAGCTCTAAGCAGGGGTGTGGGGTGGGCAGTCAGGTCTCTCAACACAGGAAGGGTGACACACATATTGTTTTGTTTTTTTTGGGGGGAGTGGGGGGTTTTTGGGTTGATCGTAGCAGCTATGAAAATACCTCCTGTGCTCTCCGCCTCTTTCTGGCCACCTGCATGCATTTGTTTCATTAATGGAGTCTCCTGTACATCTGAAACATGATATTGGACAGAGCATGGGTGCGCATGGGTGTCACATCTCAGCATTCCTCTAGTCAACACAGTGGAACGACGGCAGCCTTTTATTGGCTTAGCCTCAGGGGGGGAGACGGCTAACATTCGCCTCATCTATATTTCATTATATCCCACATGGTCTGAAACTGAGGATGTCAAATTCAATTGGGGGGACCAAGATGACTATTTTAATATACTGACATGAAGACAAATGAGAGAATGCCTCCCTATTACTCCAGGTCTCAGCTGAGTTAGCTTGATAAAGCTGGATTGCCACACCAGTCTTGGAAATGACACTTGACTTGTATTTTCACTTTTTTTTCATTATTTGCCTTGTGTTTCCAGTCACCATAATAATATTTCAGCACAATAGTACAGTCAGACTAGAGACTCTACACACGTATGTTTTAAACCCTTTGAGATGATTTTTTTTATTTGCCTTGAGTTTCCAGACACCATAATAACAAAATAATAGTAACAACATAATTACTTTTGCTTCATTTGTTTGGATTTCTCCCTGACTTCCAACTGCAACTGAGATACTATAGAATATAATTTGTCTAATAAAGACACCAGCCAACCTGTCTTATACACCATAATAATGTCTCAGCAAAACAGTGCAAGGCCTGTTTTTTTTAACAATATACATGATGTAAAGGTCTATATAAAATAAAAAATATATAATAACTAGAAGATATATTTAGTCCTAGTGTGTATGTCTCCTATGCGACTAATAATGTGGAATAACTGGCGGACTTGCATACAGTATGTAGGTCAGATCTCTCACCTTTGCTCTGAGCAAAGTCCAGCTGGAGGATGGTCTGCAGCAGTGGGTCAGTGTTGAGGGTCAGGTCATACTCAGGGCCCACTTTAGGCTCCAGAGCTCCCTTCACCCACTGCTCTTGGGACGACTGCACCCGCTTGATCAGAGCGTCCGAGATCTGCAACACAGAGACGGGTGAGGAAAAAAAAAACGCTAATGGGTGAAGCAGAAAGCTGCGCAAGGTGATATCTCCTCATCTGAAATGTTCCCCAAAGTCCCAGATTCCACTAATGATGGCACTAATGCTCCGGTCATTACTCTGGCTTGGCTAGGCTACGGGAGAGAGTAGAGCTAGACGTAGCCGAGGGGCCTGATAGGTTAGTTGGGTAGGGGTGTCTGCAGTAGCCTCAGGAGGCTCCTTCTAAGTCAAGTTCCCAGACAGAGGCTGCCAGGGGCTTTCATGGTGAAGCACAAATCAATACTTCATAAAAATTTGAAGCGGGAAGGGATCCGCCAATGCCCCCGCTGTAGGAGCTTTTATCTCCGTTTCACTGTCGGCCCACCTCCCCTCCCCTCCCCTCTCTGGGCCGACCGACCCAATCAAACACTCCAGGCGAGGAGGTGAGGGAGCCGGAGAAGAAGCCTTTCAAGACAGAACTGATAAAAAAGAAGACCTCATGCCAAATCTACAGTGTCTGATTAAACTCTGTGAAATTGAGTGCAGGCGCTGAATCACTGTGAAACACTTTTACACATCCAGTCCATTTAAAAATGAGTTTCAATAACTTCAGTGAGAATAAAAGGCCTTTTTAATACCAAATATAAAAAATACGAAACATTTCAATGATTTTTGTCCCACTGAATTCATGAGCCACATGTTATTAGAGGTACAGTAGTAGATAGAAACTGCTAGAAAAGAGTTGGGCAGTTGGGGGAGTCAGACAGGCAGTCTCTTAACAGTGAGGTGGGATTACCAGGAGGAAGCCGCTGGGGTCGTTCTCTTTGATCACCTCCAAACAGAACTCCATCATCCCAGTGGTCTGCCGCAGCTTCATGGTGCAGTGGGTGATCTGATCACGCACCACCTGCACACACACACACGCACGCACACAAGCACACACACACAAACACACACACAATAAAGAGGCATGAAGACAAAGAAAGAATGTAGACACTGAGGGGAAATATAGCACCATCCAGTCTTGTCTTAACACACACACACACACACATACTGTATACACACACACACACACACACACACACACACACACACACACACACACACACACACACACACACAATCATTTCAAATTATGAAATGCACAATGCAAACTTCAGCTGTTTGATACCAGACTGTAATGAAAAAAAGAATATCAAAAATATAAATCTTCTTGATAATACATCTGGCACACATATAAACAACACACACACACACACACACACACACACACACACACACACACACACACACACACACACACACACACACACACACACAATAGCAATAACAACAATCACAATTCACCAGCTGGTGAGTAGGATAATTTGGCTGTATGCCATTATTGTGGAAAAGTCTTGTATGATTCGGGCCTCTTAGCACTTAATTCCGGCTCTCCGAGCATTCCGGACTCTGCTCTTCTCCCCTCCCGGCCGTCACCTTAGGAAAAGCTTTTAGCCTGTCCAATTAGTGCCACGCTATGTCTGACACTTATGCATCACACGCAACCTAAATTGCACAAAATTGTTCCAATTGTGCACTGCAGTCCCCATAAGTGGAAAAAAGCATTTGCAAAACAAATGTATTTCTGCTAAATGCCAATAGTGTGTAACAGAGGAGGTCAGATTTAAAGGGCATTCTCTTAAATATAAAGTCACACATATTCACACACATACAGTATATTCACACAAGCGTATGTAACACTTACACTTACACTTACACACACACACACACACACACACCCACACACACACACACAGTCCCTGGTGGATGTCATGCGGAGGTCAGTGGAGGGTAGAGAAGGGATTTGGGTGGCTGTCAAAGCCATTCATTCACAGCTAATTAAAATGCATCTGTCTGTTACCATTGTTCACGCTGCGATTTCTCAGAAGCAGCTCGGTAGCACAGGTCTCCTGGCATGCTGAATATGCAATCACAGCTAACACTCCGTCCAAACTCACAATATCTCTCGCACTTCTCATTCAAACAGACCACTAGCTTTATATTTACATGCCAAGTGTAGCCATGAAACAGAAAGAAGGAAAATGTCTTTTAAAATGAAGCTAAAAATGATGCGCTTATCAAATTAAATAATCATTCATGACTAATCATGACAATAATGTGATTAATCTACTAACACATTCAGGCAGTTTGCACACAGCCGTAAAATTATATAATCAGCAATTATTCACCTGTCAACCACTTTAATTAGCATCTCTCCCCTCAAAAGATCCAGAGGCTAGAGGCTAGAATTCATAATGATGTGCTTGCCTCATAAATAATACAGTCTATGGTGATGTGATAGTGGCTGCTCTTATGATTAATGATTTAAATAAAATGTGAAAAATAATTAAAAATGCTTAAGAAGTGACTTAATGTAATCCTACAGAGATGACCAGTCCTGATCTGCGTAGCCCATGGATTATGTGTGCGGATGAACAGTAGCTATAGTCATGCGGCATGTGAGGAATGACTACTGTGGCGAAAGAGGCCATTGCTTGGAAAAAAAAAAGATGAAAAAAATAAATAAATAAATAAATATTTATATATATAAATGTAAAAACCCTGCTGATGGCCTGCTGGCTCGGAAGGAATGAATTAGAGTAGAAAATGACATTCGCTGTCAGGCTGACACAAACACAACACTTCAAGTCATTAAACAGAGGGAGCAGCAAATGCCGTCCTTCTGGGAGGTTTTTTTCCCCGGCATCTATTTTTTTTTCCATTTCTTTTTCTCCGTCTGAGTAAACACTGGCTCGTGGCCCATTTTAGTCAGTGACACTGCAATATGCAAAACAATGGAAAGCAATGGATTGAAGGATTCCAGCAGACAGTGTTTTGATGTCGTCGTCGTCGTCGTCATGTGTTTCCAAGCGGAATGAAATGTAATTAAATCCATTGTTTTAGAGGATTTTTTTCCTCCTGAAAACATATGGTTGAGTGCAGATCGAATCTAAACTCCCATTCGCTCAGTAATCCCATGGAAAGGCCATAACCTCACAGTGGTTTTATTTTATCACAAAGGATTCCGCTCCCTCTCTCACTCTCTCTCTCTGATTATCTATCTGTCTATCACTCTTCCTTTTTCCTGTACTAATGACAGCAGCTGCCCCAGGAGCTCCAATCCCCTGGCCGGCACGTTGCAGGCTGGCACCATTCCATGTGACCCACTGGGGCCTGCCTGCCTGGGGCTTTGCCATAAATCCTGCCAGCTGCCCCTTTCCTTTGCCCGGCTGGGGCTCCCGCACTCAGACTGGGCACCGGATGGATGCCCTGATGCCCCCTTACTGGAGCCCCATCCTCAGCCCCATCCCATCCTATTCTGTGCCACTGACTGCCAAACACTCATTAGAACTGCGGAGGGGGAATGATTTAAAGTCAGTTCAAAAGTGGCTAAACGGCTAAATTTGGACAGAAAAAAATAAATAATAAAAAGTCATAAAAAAAGACAACAAAACTAAATAAACCATTACAGTAACTATCCTCTCTCTCTCAGGCTTGCCCCAAAGTCAAAGCAGCCATGAAGATTTAAAATGTGGAATAATTATGCGGGCAAAAAAATATATTAAATTAAAACTGATTAGTGCTAGTTTTTTAACAAGGGAATATAAACAACAACATCAGCAAAAAGTTAATACTAAAAAATCACAACAACAAAAAACCTCCCAAAGGGTCTAAAATATATCTAGCCTGACTGTGGGCTGTGCGTAACCCAGGCGAAAGAGAGAGAAATCTGTGGAGATGGATCAGCAGGATTGGGCTTCAGGCGTGTGACCTCGACCTCCGTTCATCTTAGTGTTGTTCCGCACTTTCCAGCTGATCTGGATTTGTGGCAAAGGGGACATGCTTCGTACGTATGGCAGAGGAGACATGCTGTGTGTGTGTGTGTGTGTGTGTGTGTGTGTGTGTGTGTGTGTGTGTGTGTGTGTGTGTGTGTGTGTGTGTGTGAGTGTGTGTGTGTATGATGCTCTCAGTGGGACATGACGTCGGCAGTGGACCATGCATAACACCACTGGTCCACGTCCAGCACCCACAACCAGTGCAGGACAGCTCCCTCTTCTCTGTGGCAGATGGGGTCATGTGTTGGGTCATCTGTGTCTGAGAGTGAAGAAGGGAAAGAGAGGGAGGGTGTGTGTGTGTGTGTGTGTGTGTGTGTGTGTGTGTGTGTGTGTGTGTGGTGGGGGTGCAGTCTGTCAGGAGCGCTGCTCCATACGGAGGGGTGCTTGACCTACCTTCAGCTTGTACTCGCGCTCCTTGGTGACCTTGGTGAGGAGTTTGGCTCTCTGCCGCGTTAGGGCCTCGATCAGGGAGTCACACTGCGCCACCAGACAGGCCTCAAACTCCACACCACTCTCCTGTGGACACACACGCACACACACACACACACACACACACACACACACACACACACACACACACACACACACAGTACCTGTAAGATGTGGGACAAGGTGGAACTGCACAGTGGCTTGTGTAAAGAACAAACTCAGTCCATATTGCAAGTGTTTATCATACTTGTTTAGTAATACTCAAATAATAATTTTACTGTTACATGGTGACATAATACATATAACATCATATAACATCTTACATTACAAATTGTTGTTGAACCTGATTATTATTCGGGTTGTACATTTTCCCAGAAATCCAATATTCAAGTCAAGTAGCAAGAAATCCAAGTCAAGTCAAGTAGCAAGTC
>JAODXP020000025.1:2670742-2740742 GCA_027497455.2 Sardinella longiceps
CCAATTGATGAATTTATTGCACACACACACACACACACACACACACACACACACACACACACACCCACACACACACAACACAACACACACACACACACACACACTGTACATACACACATACAGAGAGAGAGAGAGAGAGAGAGAGAGAGAGAGAGAGAGAGAGAGAGAGACCGAATTTGCCTCCTTTTTTTTCCAAAATGGCACTCACTATCAGCACAAGCCCAACCCCACCACATGCTCAATCTTTATGATCCACTGGGGCTTCCTCAAAGATCTCTATCAGCAGAATGGCTTTCAGATCCAGATAATAACACTGGAAAAAATAAAACATAAAGCAAATGCTGTACACGCAGACAATAGCCTCATCTATTAAAACAAAGGAGGCAATCCATCATTTGGACTGACCATTTCCATCATATTCCAATTGCATCAGGGTGCCATTATTGTAAGATGTTGGCTAAAACTGGCCAAGGGAGAGAATGCTGTGCAGACTGTAGAATTGTTTGAATTTTTCATCAGTTCACTTGAGCTTAGCCAGTTTCTCTACCCACACTCCACAGCCTTACAGAGGCATTTTTCCCACACATGCTCATTGGTGCAGCCAGCCCGTGCAGTGCAGGCGTTCTATTTCCCTCGTGCCCAGTTTGGGTCCAGAACAGAGCGAGGGCTTTAAATAGATGCTTGTGGTGTTTCTGCATGGCTACCCAAGGCAAACTGTGCCAAAGCGACTGTCCCTCAAAGTCTCCCCTCCCAGTGGCTCATCCTGTTTGGGATCCATGCTAAACATACGCTGCCATGCCCTCCGAGGCAGAGATTGTTTTGCCACTGTGTGGCTTGCCCTCTTTTTTAGGGAGCTTGTAATCGAATCAAGCCTCACTGAGAAAACACCAACAAACAAACAAACAAACATACACCAGGACTCCTTGAACATGGAATTCCCATTAACTGAAAAGGTTTTTTCCTGATCCTTGAAACCAAATCAGCCGCCGACTACTAAGATTTTGTAATACACAGACATAACACAAGGCAGGCAATCTCCAACACCAACGACATCACATTTTTCCATCAAATCAAAATCCATCAGCCTCTACTGTATGACAGGATGCATTACTCTCCATGGTTCCACTGAATGAATCTATGATGGCCAACAGTAGATTTCTTTCCTCCAACCATCCATATTGACATGGCCCATAAAATGGCCCCTCGTAGAGTGGTCGGGGTCAGTGGATCAGATGCAGGGGCAGCAGTGGGGAGTTGAGTTGGATGCTGATTCAGCTCCACTGCCTGCTGTCAGAGCCCCCCCCCCCACAACCTCCACCACACCACCACCACCATCTCCCTCCCATCAGTAGGACAGCTCTTGCCTTTCAGCTATTTGCCCATCTGTAGTGATGTCTCTCCCGGAGCTTGACGGGAGGCGCGGCGTTATCTGCGAGCACAAACAAGCTCCCAGTAAACTGCCTTGTCACTGTCTCTCTCCGCACCACACAGCGGCCTGTCACAAGCACACTAATCTGTGGGCAGGAGCCAGCCCTACGCACTCGCAGGCAAACACCCAAAATATCACAGACTAAGGCATGTAAAACCATAAGGGCCATTACATTTCACACCATACGCTTTTGGGTGTTAAATCCTGGCTCATAAGCTCACAGATGACTGATTCTCAAATGCATTACCCCAAATAGGATTAGGAAATAACTACAGAGCAGTTAAAAAGGACATCTGCATAACAGCAGGATGTATATGACCTAGAAATGGGGAAATGTCATTCGGAGCTAAAGAGAGCACACTGACAGACCTAAAGCAGACAGACAGAGAGTGGGAGAGGGAGTGATGGAGCAACAGAGAGGGTGACCCTAAGCCAGACACGGCCACTGTTTCCACTAAAAGACCCAGAAAACCCCTCTTGATCTACTTTTCAGTGAGCCATTTTGCCCGAGATCACAGCCAGGCATGGAAATGTCAAGTACTGCTTCATAGCCACTCACAGACAATCTGCCCAAAATAATGGGGAGGACAGAGCCTGGCCCTTCAGTCCACTATCCCAACACCCCCAACACCACACACACACACACACACACACACACACACACACACACACACACACACACACACACACACACTCACTCACAGTATCCAAGAAAGATTTTGCATCCATTTTTTCCCCTTTTTCCTTTCCAAGCAACGGATCCCTAATGTAATGTTCTTCTGTCCTGCACACATGTGAAGGATGTCCCCTCGTTGCCTCTGTTAGCCAGATGGATGGCATTGATGGACATCATGAATCACGAGCCAAATGCAGAAGGGAGATAAGCGGGCAGCATTCCGCATCCATTATTTACATGAATCATTATATATTTACTCTCGTTCACACGTCTTTGATTTTCATGGTCCATTTGTGGGACAGTGTGGGTAAAAGTGAACTCATAGCCTACTTTCTCATTTACAGTCAGCGTCTGGCAGAAACGGGGCCAGTGAGTGTTCAATAAATACACCACAGGGTTTAAAGACTCTAGAAGATTCTATAGACATATGTGACCCGGACAAGGCTAAAAATGGAAAATGGCTTTTAATTTCACTCAGTAAATTGATGGCTTTCTGAAAGATAATAATACCAAGATTTTGCACTTTGGACGCTTGGGTCCAAATCCATGATTTGAAGCTGGCCAAGGCACAGTAGGAGGCAGGCGTGAGTGTGAGTCATGGCATCTAACACTCCTCATGTGGGCTAGCATCAGCAAGGAGAGAGAATACACAAACTGGTGACCTACTCAGAAATTAGCATTGCAGACCCACAGCTCAAGGCAAGTTGAATCTAAGGCTAGCATGTGTGTGTGTGTGTGTGTGTGTGTGTGTGTGTGTGTGTGTGTGTGTGTGTGTGTGTGTGTGTGTGTGTGAATGTATGCGTGCAAGTATATCTAGAGTAGCTTTGGGGCTCTCTCTCTCGCTCTTACACACACACACACACACACACACACACACAGAGAGAGAGAGAGAGAGAGAGAGAGAGAGAGAGAGAGAGAGAGAGAGAGAGAGAGAGAGAGAGAGAGAGAGAGAGAGAGACTAGGTAAAGGGAGAGGGAGAAAAGAGAGGACAGGTTCATTAAATGTGATAAAAGATTGTTATTTTGGAATGACTGAGCCATATTCTAAGTTCAAACTGTTGACATATTTGCCGCATAGTTGTGGTAGTGCAGCTTGCTCCCTTATCCTGTCTCTTACCTTGTGTTGTTTCCACATTGTGGCCAATGGTTTCACTTCGTGCTTGCCATGCTTGCCATCCTCCAGACAGTGGTAACAAACTGGAAGCTTGCAATTGATGCAAAACATACTGTAGTTTTCTGCCTCGTGTTCCGAACATGTTGATGGTTTGCGCGCCGTGGCATTGGGTTGCTGTGGGGCAGCGGGTGTCGGTTGAGTCGGTGGCACTAAGCGATGCTTTGCCAGGGGTCCGCGGGATGGATGGCACCGCTGTTGACACGGTGTGCAGTAGAAAACATCGCACTGCTCGCACATCACCGTGGCATCTACAGGGTTACGGTCGCAAAGTTGGCATTTGACAGCGGCAGCCCGGTTCTGTAGGTAGCGCGCCACGATCGCCTCCAGTAGCCGGTTCCGTGGGAAGCCCCTCAATCCCCGCTCATCTAGAGATACACTACGGTGGCAAAGCGGACAGGTAATTGAACAGTGACGGTGCATCGTTGGTGGGAACACTCGCACTCCGTTTGGTGATTTGAGGCATGGTGTGTACGACCCGTAGCCACTATCCGTTTCGCTATACATGCTCATCTTATCCATATCCAAATAATCATAGTCCGAATTTCCTGATGCCCGGCTTTGCGGAGGTGTCTCTCCTTCGGGGGTTTGTACGATGATATTTCGGGCGCACGCCGAGCAAACATTGTGTGAACAGGGTAAAATAATTGGTTCCTTGAAAAGAGAGCCGCACACGGGGCATTTTAATTCTTCATCCATACTTGCCACAGAGCGTTCACACACAGCGACAGAACAGCAATCAATGAACGCAGACTAGCACTATTTGATATGGACAGCTCCCCCCATCTCCGCGCAAGCGCAATGGGAAGGGGGTTGTTGGCGTTGTAGTCCATGGTGAAGATAGACCTCGGGGTGTTAAATCTATATGATTCACTTTCTCATGGAAACTACAAATCCCGTATGGCATGACCTAGAGACCGAACACCTTTTACTTATGAATGCTATATGCTATATGAAATCAAGTTTTTTTTATTGTTTATTTGTTGATTTTATAGAATCAATGTACGTTTTCTCTGATTGACCTTGCCCATTTTAGGGCTATAGGACTTATTACCTCTGTTTGGTTTACATCACGTTTGGTCGTGGTTTGAAATTTCATTAGGGTTGCAAATTATTTTCACATCAAGTTCTCTTACCATAATCCTGGTTCTTCAGCGAAGACAGTATGAGGGTGGAAATGTCGGTTGGGTCAAATAGCCTGATCATTTGTTTCTTTTTTCTTTTTTTTAATTACTTAATCCTTAAGCGGGAAAAGTGGGGCGAAATAACTGCATCACTTTCACCTGTAAAATCTGCAGTATGAGTAGCTATCAACTACAGTTTTTGAGACTTGTTTGGTTGCAGCTCATAGGCCTACTGGAATGCCAACAAAAATGGCTGATATGATCCCATAGCAGCCCACTTCCTTCTACACTTCACTGCAATGCAATATTATGGACCAGAATACTGCCATTCTGCAAAGACGAAAAAATGAGTATTCCTCAACTGCATTTTTATATTAAAATTACACATTAAAATGCTAAAGACTGATGACGATTTATCATTCAAAATTAACAACTAGGCCTACTTACATCCATCAATATTGAACTAGTTGTTGCCACGAAATGGCCTTCCTGCAGCCTCTCCACCATCTCAATATAAAGTATACTCTGTCAGACACATAACAGACACAATATATAAATAGCTCATTTATACAAAAACTCTGAAATCTAAATTACAGAGAGAGAGGAAGTAATATGAGGATCTCTAGATAGGCATTAAAGAAGGGCTGGGCTCACATTGCACCTCAAAAACAACATCAGGAAAAACCCTGTCTTGCCTCCTCCTGAAATAAAATGCACAAAAACACACAAAGACCTAAGCAGAGACCTTTGTGAATTTTTGATGAACGATATTGATGTCTGCAGAACCTGGAGGCACCAAGCTGATGAAATAGCAAAGACATAATTCTTCAGTGTCCCAACATTGGACACTGTAAACAACTAAACAGCCTGACATTACAATACCTAGCCATTCAGCATGCTAATTTTTGAGTGTGCCGTGACGTAAACCAAAGTAGTCTTCATGCATGCAATACATGTTTTGTTTTATGGGAATTAGGATTTAGGATTTGAAAATGTGTACACTGTTTTGACATAAACATTAATTCACTAAGAGGATTATGAACAAATGTTATGATTTTAAAATCTCTTTCCCCTTGATCTTTTAGTCATGAATGCTGCTCCTTGGAAAGAGGGGTTTATTCTGAGGAGCAAGCTTTACTCTGTTCAGACATTCTCCTTTATCTGAACCAGCTTCGTTACTTAAGATGATTAAAAACACACCCATTAGAAAGCATTACTTTTTTTTTTAATATTCCTGAAATGCTCACGGTCTTAGGCCTACATGATGAAATAGCAGATTTAGATACATGTATTAGCTTCAGTGTTTTACTAACAAGCAATTTCTTAACTCATACCAGCATACTGGCAAATAAAATCTGTATATTGTGTGTATATTTTTTACAAATAGTGTTTTAAGCACATTATGACATTAAGACACAAAACAAGTGTTCACAAAGAAACACTTCAAAATTGAAATGAACTAAAATGAATATGGCATAAATATGGTCATCTCCATATTTATTCAGTAAATATTCCACTGAGGGACAAACAATAAATGTGTGAGTACGATAAAGGTGCTTTTAAGGAATCAAGAAGATATATAGCAATAACGAGAAGACAATTAAAAGCAGTTCATGTGTCAGCTTGTATGCTCCACTACACTACAGACATGGTGCTGTCTGGGTTAATACGCCGCAGGTTCTTCCTCAGGTCTTGGAGCTGTTTGGCTGGCTTCCCCACCCCTTCTTCAAACCTCTTCTCCACCACAGGCAGAACCATCTCATGGAGAAACGCGGCATTCTGCAAGATGAAATTCTTCTTCTCAGACTCCTGCTCGCAGCGCAGGCTGTAATCCACATGCTGAGTGGCCACCAGGATCACCTCCCTCAGGCTCTCCAGAAACACCATGTGCAGCTCAGGGAAGTAAAGCTTCAAGCCCTCCTCCAGGAAGCCCATCATCTGCTTGGTGAAGGCCACAACGGTGTAGCTGAGGTTCACCCAGCAGTCGTCTCCCGTAAACTGGTCAAAGCTGCTGATGCCACAGCCACGCATCTCCTCCTTCAGCTTGGCCAGCGCCTCAGGAGTCATGAGGTTCATCCTCCGCCACATCTCCTCCGAGTTGCGGTGCCTGGTAGCCTCAATAATGATGTCCTTGTAGCTAATGAGAGCTGCTTTAATGTCCTTGACAAGCAGGGACTGGAGGATGAAGGTGAGGTCCAAACCGATGTCACTGAGCTGTGTGCAGTGTTCTTTGGCTACTTTAACACATTCGGATGCGGTAGAGAGGCTCTCCTTGCTGTCAAACACCTGCTTGCTGAAAGCATCAACAAACATCTTCATGGCAGAGCGTGACCAAACCACGAATGCTGAGTAACATCCAGTATTTCCCTTGAAGTCCATCTCAAATTCCTTGGCAGTCTCCAACAGACTGGTAAAGAAGATATTGCAGAGCTTGTGAATGTAGAGTAGTGTGGCCCCTTCGATGCGCAGCTGTCGAATGGCTGTCTGCACAGCTGCAGCACGGTTCTTCAGGAACAGCTCACAGGCCTTGGTTGACTGGCCCAGTCGAATCAGCTGTGATACAGCCCTTCGTGTTGCTTTTGGTCCTCCCCTCAATGAGCGGTCGGGCGAAAGCTCAAACACAAGCACGTCAGTGAGCTGCCGCACTCGCTCATCCACCTTCCCCCTCAACTCTTTTACACGTGGGGTAACGGCCTGGTCCTTCAAGTACTCATTGAGTTTGTCCAAAAGATCCACTGCTCCCTCAAAGTCCCGTTGAGCTATGCAGACATCCAGATCCTCTGGAAGCTCCTGGATCCACTCTGGGCTTAGATCGACTGCTTCCTCAGACTCTAGAGGTTCATCTACATCAAAAGGATTGGTTGACACTTCAGGCCGCACAGGAGAGTTAGGGACCTCCTCTTCTTTCTTATGTCGCTCTTTTACCACTTTTTTCTTCTTTGTTTCCTCAAGAATTTCCAACCATTCTTTCTTAATTTTACTGTTCTCTGCTTGAAAAATGCGACTGTCTGGGAACATCAAGATTTTAAACATGTCCTTCATTGGTGGGTTATCTTTAACATTCACTACAGCAAAGCTCTCCAGATCATACAGCGCATTGTATTTATATTTCACTGCACCACGCCTGTTGGCTAACCATGTAGCAATAAGAAGACAGTCATTCATGAGGAAGGCGTGCACTCTCTGGATCTGGGACATATTGTCGACATCGTATTCAAACAAGTCGCCATTATACACCAAATATCTCCCTGGAGTCTCCATTATGTTCTTGCATCCCTCTACTTTCTCAAGTAGTGTTGTAAGAGTTCTCTGTTTTACCTCTTCTGTTTCTTTGGGGAATGCTGCCAGCATTTCCTTAGCAGTTTCGTCTTTATCTGTTGACAAAAGTGTCTGAGTTATGCTCTCCATAATGCTCTTCTGCTCCGTGAGAATGTGGCTCAGCTGATACATCTCACTCTCCAAATACGAAATTTCCTTAGCCGTTTCGATAAACTGTCTATAGTTTTTATAAACATTTTTCTTCAGATTTTGTGCTGTCTCGTCAGCCAGATTCTGGATTTTTTGCCGATGCTCTTGCAGGTCTCTATCGCCATCAGACTGTTGAGAAAGCTGCTTCACATAATTTTGCGGATCAAAGTTTGGCGATTCCAACTGCTTGCGCAGTCTGTTTTGCGTGTCTGACATTTTAGAGGTTTAACTAACCTCGGTTATTCAATATTTTTAGCAAAATAGCTACTGAATTGAAGAGATATCACAGCTGTCCAGGAAGTCCAACAACAGGAAGTGCACTGCCCGTTTTCATCACGAGACCGGATATTACTTCACCCAAAATAATTTGCCGGAAAAAAATCTTTTCGCAATAAAGATTCAATAAAGTATTATTTAAAACGACTTTTGTCGACTATGCATTACAAATGAAGATAAATAATAGACCAGAGAGAAACCTTTCGGTTCTGTACCAGACAAGTAACAGGGACGCTCCAGATTGGCCAAACCTGTGACGTGAGCAAAACAACATATCCCAGGGTTCCTTCCTATGTGGCGACAAGAGCCCGCTTTGAAATGGTTTATGAGATGGGTCGGTAGAGGCTAACAGCAGCGATAACAGGACAGAAAATAGTATACCACTAAAATTCCATCGTTGTCAATGCAGCCTTTTTATTTAAATTGTTCGTCTGATCTTGTAGCTGCGCCAAATGGCAACTCGCCTGAAACGGACTGACGTTTATTTGTCCAGATGTTAGCTGACTGGGTTAGCTGTCGTTAGCTCTTTTGTAACAACTTGTCATCCCACCATCAGAAAGGCTAACGTTAATTGTTAGCAGGCAACCATTGTAATAATGGAAGATGAGGATTTTTTACTAGCCCTTCAGTTACAAGAACAGTTTGATTACGAAGCATCGGCACCTCCTGACGATTATCTTCAGTTCAGTGATTCTCCCAAGGATGTCATTCCTTACTCGCGTCCTAAAAATGTTGAGCCTGAGAGACCGATGTCAATTGTGGACGAATCATGGGAAATGATTGACCCAAGCCCTGATGTGCGATCAATGTTCCTTGAATTTAACGATATGTTTTTTTGGGGAAAGCTCAATGGAGTCGAAGTCAAGTGGAGCCCTCGAATGACACTGTAAGTGTATTGTACAGGTATGATGTAGCTTATGCCAACTAATGTGGTAACATTATGTGATGTGGTTTCCTTTATTCTGTTACCTTAATTTTGTTGGGGGAATAGATGTGCTGGTGTGTGTTCCTACGAAGGAAGAGGTGGCTTGTGCTCCATTCGTCTCAGTGAACCCATTCTGAAACTACGGCCACGTCGAGATCTAGTAGAGGTGGGTAGAGGATATCTGCCACATCACTCAGGAGCACTCCCCAAGAAAGCTATCGAATAGGTTTCTGAGTTAGGCCTATCTTACAAAGTTTCAAAGTAACTGATGTCTGAAGATCTTCATTTTGTCCAATAATGTTTCTCTTCCTACAGACACTCTTACACGAAATGATCCATGCTTTGCTGTTTGTGACCCAAAACAACCGTGACCGTGATGGACATGGACCAGAGTTCTGCAAGCACATGAATAGAATCAATCAAGCAACTGGAACAAAAATATCAGTAAGCACAGTAATTTCATTCTTAACCACCGTTGAAAAAAGGCAAATTTATCATAAAATCTAAAAACCACTGTAACGTAACAGTTATTTGAATTGTGAATGGAATGGCTGTTATATCACTAACGTTAATATTTTGTTTCAGTCTACTAACTGATTATGTCTTATGTCAGATTTACCACAGCTTCCATGATGAAGTTGATTTGTATCGTCAGCACTGGTGGCGTTGCAATGGCCCTTGTCAGAACCGCAAGCCCTACTTTGGCTATGTGAAAAGAGCCATGAATCGTGCTCCTTCTCCGAGGGACCCCTGGTGGAACGACCACCAGCGCTCTTGTGGAGGCACCTACACAAAGATCAAGGAACCAGAGGGCTATGGAAAGAAGGGCAAAACTGACAACAAGGACAAGGACGGCAAGCTGCAGAAAAATCCTACTGTTGGGACCAAACCACCGGGCAGTAAGCCTGCTATGGGTACTTATACAATTATATTCATTTTAGTAGCTTAACTAACTGTTTTATTTATCTAGGTAACCTACATTGGACGCATATGTCTTCCCATGTCTATTACATACTGTATACATACTGTATGTGTGCACCCTGAGAGAGTAGTGAAAGGTGTTAGCTATTACATGATTACATGAAGTACATTTAACAAATTGTGAGTAGCCATGCTTACCCAATAGGCTACTTTTCATACTGAAGAGTTTCTGTAGTGTACATGTCGCCAAGTTGAAATGTTATTTTTAGGTAAGATCTTCAGTCTGATCTGTCCGGTTATGCATCAACCTTGAAAGCTTAAAAAGTATGCTGTACAAATTCTCACCTACACGTATACATACATGTAGGTTTCATGGATGTGGTCCTCTATCTTGTCTGCGAAATGAAGCTTTGGGAAGTCCTTGGCCACAGTATCCTCACCTATGTCTTGCATGAATGTGTTTAGCACAATTACATTTTTTTCTTTCATCTTTTTTATAGCATCTGGATCACAGGATATTAGGAATGTCATTGCATTCAGTGGGAAAGGCTTTGTGCTTGGAGGGAGCTCACAGCCATCAACCTCCACTCAGAAACCCCCCTGGCAAAGGCCCACCAACTCGACTACCATTCCTCCCAAATTACAAGTGCCTTCGCCTCCGAGTCGCTCTCCTGCCATGAAAGACACTGACTATGGGCAGAGTCCGAGTCATTTGAAGAAGCCCAGCACCAGCACCAGCACAGTGACTAATCCAGTCAAGAGGTCAGTAGCCAACCCAAAGGCCTTTGTCAACATTAACGGCTCACCTGTATGTATTGCCAAAACCAGTGGACATTCAGCCAAGAAAGTAGCAGATCAGTTGAAGACCAAACTTGTATTTCAGGACATCTTCGGTGACGTGACCTCCCCTAAAAAGGGTGATGTTAATGCTTCAGAAACGCTTCCTAAAATCAGGACGCCATTTAGTGATCATGTTAACACGCATGGTTTACCCAGCAGCAGTGTGAGCTCTATGGGTGCAACACGTGCTGTTTTAGGTGGAAATTCCTCTGCAACAAAGCCCTTTGACAGACCACAGACTAGCGGTGCAGGAAGCTCAAAACAAGCCACTGTCAGTCCATTTAACCCAAGGCTGCCTAAAAGCCCACAAAAATCAGGGGTCTCAACTACAGGATCCAGGAAAAGACCACTGGAAGATACGGGTTCTCCTCCAATATACAAATTTTTCAAACCATCGTCTTCTCCTCAGAAGAGAACTGAAGCAAGCAGCCAAATTGCCTCACCAGCTCCATCTGCAGGCCAAACTGCAGCACAACCATCAAGCTCCATTAGCATTGACCAGATCATGGTTAACTGCCCTGTGTGCCAGGCCAAAGTGCCTGAAGTAGAGATCAATACCCATCTCGACTCCTGTCTCTCAGGTTGACACATACTGTAAAACTTGTTTTTCTGACTACCTCATTTCCAGACTGGATCTATTTTATATATTTGTACAGTTCTATATTGCAGTTCTATCATGCAGTTCAGATTTTTAAGAGTTTGATAAGTTAAGGCCTGTTTCTGTTCTGTTTGTGTTATTGTTTTATAAATAAATAAATAATTGTTTTATTAATGTATGATGCATATTTGTATTGTATGTCTTCAAAACCTTTTGAATATGCCTGTTTGCTCTAGCCTGGCACGCCCTCCCGATGACGTACTGTAACACCTTCGCCGTTGCTGTCGCTGGTCTGGCCAACTGCTGATCTGAACGGATTTCTTGAGTTCCACAAAAATGTGGAACTCAGAAAGCATGTTCTAACATTTTCTAACTTCGACCAGTAGCAAACCGAGGTAGTAGAGGGAGGCGGGTCAACCATGCGCTTTGAGAAATTACAGCGCTATAGGCTTTTGGTCAGACCAAAGTCTCGCAGAGCTTTGAAAGTCGATGGCAATCAGGCTATGTTTGCTCTGCATTGTTTCTTTTTGAAGATGTTGGTTAAATTGACTGGAAGCAATAACATCATCTTTGAAAGCATCTCCTTTAATGCTTTTGCATGCTCTAGTGGCCTTGAATAGGTCCTTGTGTCCTCTTTGAGGCCACTAAGAAAGCTATTCAGAATCACACGCACAGACTTAATGTTTCACAAAAACACAGCAGATTTTATTTTACTTGCCAGCAGCTGTTCGTTCCTGTGTGGGCATCCTTTGTTCTAACTTCCATACAACTTTCAAGAAATGCATTGGTTGTGTGGTCGGGGTGGCGGAAAAAGGCCAAGGCCACACCCATGGTAAAGGGTGCTAAATATCAGGGTGATCCACTGCATCTCAATTTTTTTTTTTTTCTACTTAATTATTTGGGGGTAAAACTAAAATCTTGCCTAGGGCAGTAAAAAAAAAAGCACGCAGCCTCCTGGAGAATACTGGTTTAATATTCCTGTCTCCATTGTCATACAAAAAAGACTCCATTTTGCACCATAGGTATATATAGGCTAAGGTCAGTTGCTGGAATAGGCAACCCTGCTTTTAATTCAACAGTTGTTGCAACACTACTTCATGTTGTCATGTCCCTTTCTATGGTCCACACATGACACTCCAGAGAGCATTGTCTCTTTGTTTGAAGGGGTTTGTTGTTAGGCAGGCAAAGGTCGAGGGGGCTGGACATCTCACCATCTGTCCTCTGACACTTGTGGAGTAGGACATTATTGCAGATTTCACACTAAGACATTTTAGTCTCAAGAAGTGTGAGGGCATGCATATGGATTGCGATTACTTATGGAATTTCGTCATACAATGCATACAAAACCCTCATACTGGTACATGCCAGAATGGACTGCACTGCACAGTAGGCCTACACCTATTTACAAAAGAATCATCAATTTACTTTAAGGACTTTTGAATAAACGAATAAAGTGACTCAGTGCACATTTGGGACATGAAGACCTTTTTGAGGGCACAGGGCAAATAATGGACTTCTAACCATGACCGTCTTTGGTCCTATGGGTTTTAAATTTCCATGCATTTTCAGCACGGGCTGGAAATTCATGAATATTCAACCACTCTCTCCTGTTCCGTCACGCAGGGTGACGCCCAGTCAGCCTTGAACAGAATTAAAGAGACAGGAAGTGCGAGTAGACGCCAGGCAGCAGAGTTGTTGTGAGCGTGCTGGGAAGCGCCCTGCTGTTAATCGGTATTTTCGTCAGGGCGTCGCGTAAATGCTGTGATTTCTCACAGAGCTAAAGTTATTTCCTCAGGCCGACGTAAAGTACGATTGTAGTTACTTTGTTGATATTGTAAGATGAATGGTAAATCATCGAACAACACAGCAGGCGGAACGCTGGCCTGCATCGAGGGACTACCCCCACTGCCGAAGAGCTTAAGCGGCTTGCTGAATTCAAGCGGCGGCTCTTGGAGAGAGATGGAGAGGATGTACGCAAAGAAGACCATGATCCAAGACGACCTAAGCCGTGGCCGCAGTAACGCAGACAATTTACTGGCAAATAAACCTGCCAACCTCGATGCAGCCCTGGCTCTTTTGCGAAAGGAAATGGTAAGCTCGATGTATTGTGGTAGCCTATTCATCAGCAGGCTAAGTAACAGCAAATAGATAACCTAAATTCGTGTATTGTGTTTAGACTGAACGGTGAAATGAAAAGCAACAGCTGCTCGACCATCACGAGATTAACATCTAGTTAATCACCTTCAGTTATTTATTATAGCCAATTCCATCATTAATCACGAGAGATCTTTAACTTTGTCTAGGATACAACGTTAGCACTGGTACGAATCAGATCAAACGAGTTGGTTGGCTGAGTAGCCTAAACCTTTGTATGGTTAAAGGTAGATTATCTCGCTATCATTTGCTCATATAACGTTACAGTTTTAATTATAGACTCATGAATAGCCTATATTCCTAAACTGAATCTTTTCTGCATGCCATGCATTTTATGAGGTGCATGTGTGAAAGATTGAGATTCTCCTGGTGTTTATGTTCGAGGTTGCCCAAGTCTTTGATCTCAGATTCAGCTTCCTCTGCTGTTTTTGCCATCTTGCCCTTGAAGTGCTGCCCCAAGCTCCCTTGAGGGAGTTGAGGCAGAAGTTTTCTCACACCGGCTATTTTTCCAGGTGGGGTTGCGGCAGCAGGATATGTCTCTGCTGTGTCAGCTCTGGTCACTCCATGAGTCCATTCAGGAGTACAAGGGCAGTTGTCAGGACCTTACGGCTGGCTCCAGTGCTGACGGGACCTACGAGAATGGCTTCTTTGACGAGGATGAAGAATACTACCAGGATTCAAGCATAACCCCAACTGAGCAGCCAGAGGGGAGTGATACCTCTCCCCAAAATGGAGACGCCAAGGACAAGTGGCTGCATGACTCTTTTCACATCACCATTTAAGAGGGGCCCACCAGTAGGAGGTTGGCGCTGGAAATCAAATCAGCCTGCTCAACTTAAGAGCTTTGTTTGTTTATGTTTGTTTTTGTTTTGTTGTCCGATTACATGTTTTTTTTTAGAAAAGAGGTGCCTGCATTTTGATTTTGCAGACACCCTTTTCTACAGACTTTTCTATAAAGGTATAAACAAAGTTGATTATTTATTGTACATTATATAACTATATATAGTATTTTTCTTATGATTTTTTTTTCTTTCTTTCTAAAGACATTTTTAAAACGTTTGTGTTTTGGATTTGAGGAGTGTCTCGCACATCTCTCAATGATGATGTTTACAGTATAGGCTAATGCAAACAGTCCCCGGATGACTGTGCAAATGTTACTGTATAACATCAGTTGGTGATCAAGTGTTGTGAAGTCGACTTTTTCTACATGGACTAATAACTCAGCCTTGCCAAGTGGCAAGTGACAACTGTGACCCGGCGAAAACGGGAGTGCTATTCGTGGCTGGATGTAACCGATATAGTTTGGGGAAATGTGAAAAGACTCAATGCTGGATGGATAGCATGAGAACATGTGAAACCAGGGTACGCACAAGTGTGCTTCTCGACTTTTCTTCCCTTGAACTGATTTGGGCGGCATCTCTCATCTTCGACATGCTGGTCCACCATTGTATTCCTCTGTTGAAACACATAGCTGCATCAAATAGAAAAGAGATGTGAAATCATATGTTTCACCTGTAAGTGTAGTCCTGTGCAGTCATATCATATTGTATCTGTCTGGATTGGGAAAGCTTAACTGAATCCCTGGGCTAGCTCTTGCAGGTCTCTGTATATGTTCTCACCCCACTAAATGTGTATGGTGCTTCTTCTGTCTTCCATTGACATCAGTTTTGCTGGCCTAAAGCAGCATCACAACTTGTCCTAAAACAGCATAATCATATAAAAAGCTGAGCTCTAAATGGAAATGATATATCCTTGCTTATAACTTTTAATGTGAAACCGATTGTAAAAAGCCTTTGAAAGAGTATTGTTTGAAGCAAGTTCAATTTAAGGTACAATAACCAAAGAATTTGTTACATATGTTTTGCTAAGGATTGTTACAAACACGATGCTGTATGATAATTCTAACCTCCATGGCACTGTCTGTAAACATTTCTTTGCAAGTGATTTTGGAATTGAGTCTTATGCTGTGCTATTCTGTACAATTTCACAGGGTGGATTATGGATGAATATCAAAGGCAAAAATTTGAGTGTAACTTGACAGAGTGATATTGAACACTTTGGATGCTAACCAGGCAAACCCGCCTCCAGACTCTACTGTATCAGCCATCAAATTTAGTCTTTTCTCACATCCGCATACTGAACTATGAGTCGTTTCCTTAACACTCAGTGCATCTGTGCTTTTGTTGATTCTCAGCTCCTTTCCCTTCATTTGAAGTAGAGGCAGTTTTACCATTTCCCCTCAGCTGATTTTATGGTTCTAGTGGTAAATGTGGGATTAACTGAAGTTATAAGCCCTCCAACGTTAATGTTTTGACAAACATGCTCATTTTGAATGAATGGATTCCTCAAATTCTGGGGAGCCGAGACACAATGGCTGAACAGCTAATTGTGTTTCTGTTGACTAACCAGGCTTTTTGTGTCCTCGGCAACAGAAATTCTTTCACTCTGTGCCTTTCTATGCCATGGACTTAAAACATGGCCATTGCTGTTGCCCCCTCAAACTCACAGCACTTTTGTTGTTCCAAGTCATCCGTTCGTTTAGTGGAACCACAGAATGCAGAAAACTGGAAAAAAAAAAAAGAAAATCTCAAATGAGCCCAAATGTAAGAATTCACCAGCATCAGACTTGCACTCAAACCAGCTAAGCCCTGGCCTTGGAGGTTTGGAGCTCGAATTTGATAAGCTTTGGACTTCAATCATATTTTATAGTCAGAATGCAGGTTGTGATTGTTTGGATGCAGTCCACTGTGCATCAAAGGTCAGATAGCAAGATAGCAATATGAAATGCGTGCTAATACTTCAGTTACTTCTCTGTTATTTCTCATTAATTCTACATCTCCAGCACTTCTTCTGAGGGGAAACCCCTTGTTAAGAAGAGTGTGGAGAAAAGTATTTGTATTTTTGACATTAGTGATGTTACAGAGTTATGATTTGCCTAACTTGTCTCTCCCAGACCTTTGATTCATTTGGGTTTCATTCCATTCCTCATATTTATTTCTCCTTCAAAGAATGACCATACTACTGTATGTTTTGTTTGGAAGATTGTTTTTTATGCTCTCTCGTGATAAATATATTATTGATTAAATAAATAATTTTATCAAGAGGATTTTGTCTGTATGCACTGTGTGTACAACATTGAAATGTGGACATTGGAAGGGAATGATGAAATTGATTTTCTGTATTAATGTTGTTCACCCACATTTTGCAGCATACAGTACTAATTGATATAGAGGGAAATTGCAAGTCTGGTTCTAAAACACCAAAGCATATTGTAGGTGTTGCACAAGGCACAGTGTTTGAGGTATTTCTTATCAGGCACAGGGATTTACGAACAAAACCATGTGATCTGTATTTGCCAACCCTTGATTGGCTACACTGTTATCTTGACTCGAAGCCCACTGCTCCCCATGTTTCTTTGAACAGCTCTAACTCCAAATGGGTTATGAAACAGAGCACATAAGCAGGACTGTTTCAGCAAATAAGAGTCTGCTTTGTCCTGCTGATCCCAGACCAGGGTCTGAGTGCCTGGCCTGTCCTGAGCTTGTGCCAGCAACCAGCCTCCAGGTCTGTCCAGCACTGCATGAGCCCTTAGAGGCACCTGCATTACAGATCAAGCTGGATTAACCTAATCTTCATTGAAATGGAAATCCAAGGTAAGCGTCTCAATGTGTCGAGTCCATTCATGGCACCAGTAATGGCCTGTGTGTTTGGGTGCCAGGACATATCCACCCTAAGGTCCACCTGGCACTAAGCATCCTCATAGCAAACATCTCCAGGTCTACATGTGACAGCAGAAATACCTTCAGTGTCGTCAAATAGGCTAATGGCTGACGGCAAAACACTGAGGTAAACATCTCCTTTATAGACTACATCCCCATGAACATAACATGAAAATGGTCTGTGCCATAATAGGCCTATAACTACTGTATAACTCCCATGATGGGCCTATAATTACCAGTAGTGGTAATTATATAATAAGCTACACCTGAAACTATAAGTGGGTGTTACTGTTTCAATCGCTGAGATTTAAGCAGCTCAGATTTTTGTCCTGGTTTAAGTTGTGCTGTTCTCCACAATAGCTGAGAACAAAGACCAACCTAATCCACCCGGCTCCACCTACTGCATGATTGTATGGATATGGATTCCCGCTATCCTAATAACCCCAAGGAAGAAATCTGAGCGCTAATCGGAGACGTTTTGTGCATCATATAATCTTTTCCATGACGCTCCTTATGTTAGGCCCAGACATAGAATGGTCCTATTAATCCTTCCATGATTTCACCTCAAAGCCATTTTTGTTGATCTGCACGTGAAAAAGAGCAATCTGATTTCCAGTCAAGGTCGATATGCTGGATTTATTCTCTATTACTCATTCCTTTGCATTCAGCAAAGCACAATGTTTTCTCTAAGGCTATTCCTGCTTGGACTGAACAAGTTTTTCTGTGTGGCACAAATGGCTTTGATGTGATTCTTGTTATACTAATCTGATTATACAGATTTGTGTACAACTGCTGCTTCTTGGCCTTGGGAGCAGTAAGACAGTCAGGCACACACTTTTGAGTGAGCAACAGCCTCCTGTCCCCCCCTACACCAGCTCTGACACACGGGGCTCCACAGGCTTATTACAGGGGGAGGAAACAGGCTGAATGGGTCCATACCCCCAAGCCAGACTCATGTCCTGTCTTCCAGGCAGAGTGGCCAACTTTCCAGGCTGAGGAATGTCTTTCAAAACACTGCTCTACAATTACCCACTGAGTGCTTCACACACACCACATACACACACACACACACACACACACACACACACACACACACACACACACACACACACACACACACAAACAGACTTGTTAGAAAGGCACAAACATGAGTAAAAAAGCTTGCATCTCCATAGCTATTTTTTCAGCAGATGAATATGGCACTTTTCATGCTGAAAAGAGTGAAAGGCCTGTAAAAATAAAGTGCACACAGCGGTATTGACACAAGGTCACAAGGCGTACAGCATAATACAATGACTAGTAAAAGACACAAGTATACTACAACTGGTTTGTTTTCAGACAAAATATTGTCCAAGCTGAAGTCTTAAAGTTCACCTCTCACACACACTGCATTAACTGCTTGACTTGAAGAAACATTGATACTGTGTTCCCTTAGACTTAGACTACCTCCCAGATTTCACAGGCTTGGATACTCTCTCATGCGTGTAATTCTGGGTTTATCCACTCTGTGACGCACATAAGTCACAAGAGAAACAAAACACACATTTTGTTACTTCATACCACCTGGCATCATTTGCCCAAACACTGAAATCCACCTGAAGAAAAGACCTTTGAAACTACCGGTAAGCACATTTTCTTCTCTTAGCTATTCAAAGGCTTGTCACAACATGTGGTGTTCAGAGGCAGCAAACACATCACCATTCTGTGGAGGCGTAGTAGTAATTGTGTTTATAATAACCATTTAATTATTCAAATGTGTAAAAAATTTTCCATACTAACTATAAACTGAATTAATCCAAAACAGAAAATCTAATTTTTGGTTTACATAAAGCTGCAAAATAGTGAAATTAATGAACTGGGGTCTTAAGCAAGCTATGTAAAACATGGAAAAAATGTTTGGCTCTCTACTTGACCCTAATTTTAAATTTGGGGAACAGACGACGAATACTGTTGTCAAGTCATCCTTCTACCACCTTAGAATCTTCAGTAAAGCTAATGCCATGTGTTCTTTTAAAGACTGCAATCTTGCCTGGATTACTACAACACTCTAAACTGTGGTGTGACTTAGTCAACACTATCTGGACTTCAGATGATGCACAATGCGTCTGCATGGCTGCTTACCAAGTCTAAAAAGTCACACCATATTTCTCCAGTATTGAAATCCCTGCAATAGTTAACAGCAGAATTTAGAGTGGAGTACAATCATTCTTCTCTTTGTCTTGTGACCATGATTTTTCTAATACTGAACCCAACTTGTGGAGGAACCTGCCTCTCTAGCTTAGATCACCAAGATCAGCACCAACTATTGGATGAAATAAAAGTTTTTCTTTTCATTTGTTCTTATCTTTTAAGCACTTGTCAACCACTTGTGCTATACATAAACTTCATATGACTATGTATGAGTCAAAATGATTTGCAAAAAATACTTAATAATCTTTAATAAACTCAAAAACAAAACAACAACAAAAAAGCTGTACAGTTTCAACATTCCCTTCACAGATGGCTCCAGCAGAGAGAAGTTGCAGAGAGAATCTGCTTGGCATGTGTGTGAAATACTCACACTTCCAGAGTGACTTGTCTTAACTAATCACATTCCACTTGGAGGACTGATCCACAGTTGCTTGCTGTGATTTTGCAATCACACCAAAAACGACACTGTCACAGGACTTGGGAAGTTTCCCCTCACATAACAGATGTGTGAATCAGACATATCAAGTCAGGCAGTAAGGGCCAATATTGGCTCAACATCAACTTAACAACAACTTGAGGAAAAGCTCAACATAACTTCAATTGTAGAAAAATAAAAATGTATGAAATAATCCAGAACATCGTTCTTCCCAGTGTTTTTCAAGTGTTAACATGGATAAACATTAATAAACATTATTATTCTGGTAGAATGTAGCAGAATGTCTGTTGTAACGGTGCCTCACTTGGCAATGCAAACCTGCCTGGTGCAAGTTTATCAAATTACCTCAGGAATCTCTAGCAGTCCCACGCTAATAGCACTCCAAATACTGCCTGTTGTCATGAGGTCATCTGGAACCATTCCCTTGCTTGCCCTCAGCCCTCGCTCTGTTTGCCTACGTGGAAGGCCTGAAAGGCCTGTGCTCCATAGGGTTAGTACTTCTTCCACTCCACAGACGACAATAATGGCACAAACCAAGTTAGTAAACAGCTTTGGTGCTCAATCAACAGCTCATCAGAAGGGGTGAATGGCAGGTCACTGAATTGGCAGAAAGTTATGTGTGTGCCACTCGAGCTGGCGGAAGTTCAGTGAGACACAGGCCTCCAGTAACAGTCCTGACAGCACAGCCAGCAGAGACAGTCTTCGGCCACAGTTCAGTAGAACTAAGGAAGAGAGAATCCTGTCAGTCATGACATTACACTTCACTTTCTTTCACCACTCAATCTGTTTCAGCTGTCAGACTCTACTTACTGTACATACTGATAAAAGATACAGAAATAATATGCAGTATTTCTCTTTAGAGCTGAAACCAAATATGTACATACTGTACACTTCAGAAAAATACACAAAAACTTTTTTTCTTTAATGTCGAACATTACGTCAGGGTAAACTTTCTGTTTAAGATCAGAAAATTTCTATATAGTATTTCTGTATTGTATTTGTAACTATTTACAGTTATTCTAGGGTCATAGTTTTTACGTCTTAACATCCAAGCTGTTGTCTTGAGATGATGCTTAAATATGTCCATATATTTTTTTTTTCTTGTGTCGTGATGCAATCTATTTTGTGAAGTGCACCAGTCCCTAGTAGCCTCAAAATAACATACCCCCATTCTTCATGTTTGGGATGGTTTTCTGATATGTAAATAGGATATGGTTTCAGACTTAATTTATAAAACACCAAAGATGTCTGGGATTGCATTAGTGTTAGAAGGGCTGGTGATGAATTTGTGGTTACCACATACCTACAGAGTAACAAAACAGTCCAACAACTTATCATGACTATTATTATTTCAAACCACATTAAAGAAAACGTCATGCATTTTGACAATTTGATGTATGGACTACCATAAATCATTTCAATTTAACACCATGAAGTGAGGCAGGGAGAAATTAAAGTCAGTCAGCTGGCCATCTCAGTTTGAAATGAAAAGGACTGTTTAGTGTGACTGTGAGCGTGAGTGCTGATTTGGTTTTCTGTGCCAAAAGTAGACTATGCAGGCACAGCCAAATGCCAAACTGCCTGAGGCCCCAGTGGAGTCGGAGTACTGGAGTACTGTGTGTGAGAGAGAGAGACGCTTGAATCAGCTCCATGAGACTGACGCACTTGGGCCTTCAGTCCTTAACCAGAAGCTGCCACCTGCTGGTGCAGATCATGGCTTAAGGCACTAATCACACCTCCCAGTTAAGCCATCTAAGGCCCTCTCAATAAAACCTCACAAAGTATCTTAAAATGAATTATTATTCTAAGATTTCTGTCACGGTGGGCGTGGTAAAACTATGCTGTGATAATATGCTCTCTGTCATTATATGATGGGATTCAAGGAAGATTATTTGTCACATGCATATGGTTACTGGTGTAAGAAAAGCAGTGAAATTATGTCTGAAGTCAATTATGTCTTGTGCATTAATTGTGGGGGGGCAAGGAGAAACTCCCTTCACAGCTCAGTGGGCTAACCCAAATGCCAGGGGTCATGGTGAGGGAGTGGGGGGTGACAGAGGAGATGGGATAGTATTCTGTCATGTATAGGGAGTGGGTGTGGTGATGGTGGTGGTGTGGTGAGTTGGGGGGGGGGGGGGGAGCGAGCTGTACAGTATGTATGTTAAAAGGTTGTCTGATTGTGTGTGTGTGTGTGTGGGGGGGGGGGTGTTCATGATATATGATTCTAATATTCAAATGTCTTACACATTCAGTGTCCTAGCTCATTATAGAATGTTGAATGCTGAAAAAAAAAAAAAACTCAAAAGGACAACCTCCCTATAGCTATGCATTTTTTGAAAAGGTTATTTAGAGCGTTCCTGTCCGGGCCTGTTTCCAGATCGTCATGCTGTACATTCCAAAATGATGGGACTATTATGGGAATAAATATGGGAAAAGTAATACTGAATAATAGATGTGGACACTGGCCCTTTGGCTCCACCAAGCCAATTCATGGAGTTACAACAACAACATGTTTATTACTCAGGGCCTCCACATGACTGCCATTCAGAATCTAAGGAATAGATACCAAATGTAGTCTGCATCTGTACTTCTCTGCAGGTCATTATGGATAATGAGTAAATAGATACATTTGAAATTTGTAGCCCAGGGATCCATATATTTTGATTACGTTTGGCTTCTGAGACATACACAAAAAAAAATCCATCCATCAAGGGTTTGTCTGAGAAGTGTTTTTGTTATCAATGCTACTTTAAGATGTTTTGATGTGCGTAAAAAAAAAAAAAAACAACTAGACTGTTACCTCTGACGGCCTGTGTGTTAGAAGTTAACACAAAGAGTTTGATGAGGCTGAAGCAGAGTGGCGAGTAGTCATGCTCCCAGATGACTGCGGGGATGAGGAGAACCTTTCCGTAGCTGGACAGCAACAGGGCTCTGACCAGTAGCTGAGTGTCCAGTGCGTGACCCCGCAGGCCCTGCACCACCCACAGACACATCAGCACGCCACAGATGAACACGGCCAACTCTGCAGGCGACAAAGGAAGACATACATGTACTAGGATGCTGTGAGGGCTAAATATATACTGCATTTTATTCTAAATCAGCCGTCCATATACTGCATATATTTGAAATCAACGGTCTCTTCTTTGCAAATACAAACTAGGTCACATAAATAGGTGAATGAAATAACAAGACTTGTCTTGTATAGTAGACAGACTGAGCGTCTACTATAAATTATCCACTAAGCTGTAATATGCAAATTATGTTTGGATTTCTAGTTTTGTGGTGATAGAATGTCACCGTGAGGCATGTGTCTGAGGAAAGTGGATGATTACCGAAAGCTGCTAGTCCAAACATGCCGTAAAAGTCCCATTCTCTGGTGTATCTGATGATGTCAGCTGGGTCGCTGGTCTGCTCGGAGCCCTGCAGCTGGGACCACCTCAGATAGGCCTCACACAGGAGGCAGAACACACACAGTTTCCAATGAATCTGGCAGAGGCAAAAAGATCAATTGTGAACTCTCACAATCAATTAGGCTACACAAATACAGAGACACGTTTGTTTTGGAGGTCCTGATTTGTAAATTGTTATCTGTATAATTACTGTTTATATGTCTGCCTCCAAGATGCACCTTATACCACACAACCTCATAAGCTGAATACACTACCACGAACGTATCCGATTCATTCAACCTTTGTGCTTAGTAAAAAGTGAGCTGTGCCATGCCATCACAAACAGCAACGACACAGCAGCAAAACAACCACGAAAGCACACAATCTGACTCATTTTTAAGTGATTTTGGAAGTTAATAGAATATCTGAAGGATACTTACATTGATCTCTGTGTTGAACAGAATGTGCCTGAATGCTTGAATTTTGCATAATATGGCATCAATTAGGATAATGACAGGATCATACTCAATGTATTTGTCGACTGGCTTTTTACATGAGTCCTAAAAGACATGAAATAAGTTGTTACACTTCACATCATAACACTTTGACACTTTATTTCTTCATCATGGAGAACACAGCTAAAGACACACTGCACAGTGAACGTTAACGTTAGCAAGCTTGAAGGGTAGGCTTACACATATTGTAATTTTTAAAATCCCGTTACTGTAATCACGATGCAACTCATTCGCAACTTCATTGCACTCAATGCATCTAAATGGAGCTTTAGCCATTCTTTGCTGTCAATACATTAGGTCGGCTATCGTACGGTGATCCAGAGTTATTTTACTGTCAATATTCAGACCACTGCCACTACTAAAGATATTCTACTTCCTGGATTTGTGTCAAAAAGGAGTTCCTGCAGATCATCTATGGGAGATGTAGTCTGTGGCACTTCCGCCGGTGGTTTGCTCTTTATCATTTAACCGGACGGGGTTGTAACCAAGAAACTGCATTTCCCATGGTTCCGCGATGCTCACCTGCACTCATTAAACACAACATGGCACCTGCTGGCCGGGGTGTTGTGGTAGTGCTCTCACTGCTGTATTTATGTCGAGCCATTTTTTCCACTGAATACTTTTCTACCCTCACTTTCTTCAACAGTGAACTTCACAAGCATGGATGTAGCTCTCCACTGGAGTGGGAGGAGTACGCATCCGACTGTGGTGAGACTTCTTTAGCACTAATTTGCCACGTCCTCTTCACGCTGTAATGTAGACTGCTAGCTAGCTATCAAGCTCTTCCGCATCATCCCTATGACACTGGTCGGACAAGAATCAACTTTGCCATCTAATGTCAGTTAACTAACACGACGCCGAAGTCAAAAATGCTTGTCAAATTAACGTTACTGGTGTCGTATCGTGCTTAAAAGATCCAGCACAGTTACGTTATCCAAATCCTGTTATTAACATTAGCTTTCTCGTAGCGCATATATCTTTGGCACTTATGAAACTTAAATTTCATCTTCTAGGCTACTTGTAAGCTTTAGACGAAGGTTAGCTTAATGTTACTTTGTACGTGTATAGTTCTTCGTCAGTAGACGGAGAACACATATTGTGATCATTAAACCAAATGAACTGTGCAACAGTAGCCTCGATTAAACTAACGTTATATGTCAGAGAAGTGTCTTTTGCAAGTCAACATTACCGTTAACCTTAAGTGTGCAGGACAAGTTCCTGACGCGGGCTTTAAGCCGCCATCTCTGTTTTGAATACTAACTTCATTCATTGAAATTGACTTAATTCATCAGAATCTTCCATACTCCAACTGGAAGACCCAGACTGCGAGGATGGAAACAACCCAGCCTGCGAGTCAGTCTTCTCCCTCAATGCAGAGAAGATTCTGGTCAGTCTGCAAATAAACGTTTGTTTGCTTGCAAAGGAAGTGAATGGCACTTTGCATTAACTATTTACCATTTTATATTTTCATTAATTCAGAGCCAGGCAAAGTTGTTCATTGAGCAGAAGAGGTTTCCATTTGCAGTGGACAGTCAAGACACAAATGAAGAACTTGGTATGCGTTTAGTGATGTGTGTCCAAGCTGTGTTTTAATTGATGTTCCCTTTTCTTGATCTGTGCATAATATGTTTTTTTTTGTTTGTTTGTTTGTTTTTTAATGTTTTCAGCCATAGGTTATGTGCTCATTGGTAATGGACTTTATGATGAAGCCATCAAGCATTTCTCTGTGTTACTGCAGGTTGGTTACATCTGTAACATTATTTTTGTCTGTTGACACTGTCCTTCCTAATTTGCCTTTGTCCGTTTGCATTAAGGCTGTTTCTTTAAGCCTTTGCATGTTCTCACTAGACTTCAGATACGACTGTGTATATGTGTTCAAATATAATATGTTGTCCCTCACCAAAATTCTTGAATTCTTATGTAGGGCGATCCTGAATTGGTCAGTGCTATCTATGGCCGTGGGATTGCTTATGGGAAGAAGAGCCTGCAGGTAAGTTCTGCAGCTCTCAACCTTGCAACCTGCTGCAACCAGTATTAATTGAAATATATTGCTTTGCTAACCTTTGATGAATATAAATAAGTATAAGACAGTATAAGCATATATTTGCCAACTCCCATGCGTTATATGTTATTGAATCTATGGATATCATTGGGTGAGTAAGTGAGTGAGTGAGTGAATGAATGAATGAATGAATGAATGTGGTTTTACACTTATTGATGTACACCCCCAGTGCTCTTATGCAGTCACATCTTTTGCACTGCTGCTCATTTCTTTGTCCTCCCCTGTCTCCCGTATGGCCGTTTGAAGGACATCAAGAATGCTGAGCTGGCACTGTACGAGCTGAGCAGAGTAATTGCACTGGAACCCAACAGCCCAGAGGTGTACGAGCAGCGGGCAGAGGTGAGGGCACTCGCATCAAACACACACACACACACACACACACACACTCATCCTGACAATCGCTGACCACATACTTGCTCCGTCAGCTTAATGTGTTGAAATGAATAACAGGGGGATCCAAACAGATGTTTTTCACTTTAGAGGAGCAGCATTTACTGTACTGTTTGCAAAGTCCCAGAGAGGTTGGGTGCATGTAAGTAGTGGCTTGTGCCTGTGATGTGTCTCCAGATCCTGTCTCCTCTGGGGAGGATCAGCGAGGCTCTGAGCGATCTCTCCAAAGCCATCCAGCTGCAGCCCTCGGCGCGCCTCTACAGACACAGGGGAACGCTGCTCTTCATATCAGAGGTGAGCCTCCAAGGGCTGGGCTGGGCCGGGGTGGGCACACTGCCGCCACTTTCTGCTGACACTGGGGCTTTATCACATCCACTGCTGGGACACTGCTCCACTACTGATTGGATGGCTTATCTGTGGCCCGCAGTTTGTGTGACATGCATGTTAGAGACAGACGTCTAAATGAACACTTAGCTGTCAATTTAGCATTTACTGCAGTTGCTTGTGTTCTTATGTGTTTGATTAGGTCATGATATTTCCAGTGGTGTAGTACATGTAGTGAAGGCCGTGTAGCGAGGACACTGAAGGGCATTTAAAGTGATCGCATTCAAGTATAGCCCTGTTGCATGAGCCTGCTGACTGACTATTGAGTGGAATGAAAGAATTTGACCGAACGCAAACTTTACATCAATGGCACCAAAATCATCCGAAATCAAAGGCAAACAATGTAATCAAAGGTACTCAATGACTCAATTTAAACTGCTTGTTTGCATTTGCGCTCACATTTAGTCTATGTTGTTCTAAATTCTTTCGCTCCACTCGATATCTAGTGCAGTCAGCAGGTTCGTGCAACAAGGCTATGCTTGAATGAAGGTGAACCATCAACCATAAAGTGAATGGGATTTGGCAAAGACTTGAATGCAAATGAATGCACCAACTTTTCCTCATGTTAAACAAATGAATAAAGGACATACAGTAGCAGAAGAATCAGATACAGTAGTAAAAGTCTGTTTCTGTTGTACATGTATATGTCATGTCAGTCTAATGAAAATGTTTTATTATAGAAACTTGGCTTCCTGATGTACTGAAATTAGTGCTAAAGTAGTTTTTGTTTTCCTCCTTCCCTTCTTGTACCAACAGTAATTTTGTATTTTTATTCTGACCTATTCCCTGGTCTTCTTACAGGACTATGTAGCTGCCATGGAGGACTTCCAGCAGTCATTAGAACTGAAAAAGAACCAGCCGATTGCCATGCTATACAAGGGTCTCACATTCTTTCACAGGGGAATGCTTAAGGTAAGATTGTAATGGTGTGAGCAGGTTTGCTCTGATCAATAGATATTACGGTCCACTAATACAGAATTGCGCATTAAGTATTGGCGGCTGTTGCTTTTGTAGGAGGCCATAGACACTTTCAAAGAGGCTCTGAAGTTAAAATCGGACTTTATTGATGCATACAAAAGCCTTGGACAAGCTTACAGGTATGTTTTTGATACGCAAGGCTTTAAGTGGCTGGTACAGTATGTGCCTCCATCCTGTGTTTATTATTTTTTTGTGGGCTGTTGTTTTCCTGCAGGGAACTGGGCGACTTTGAGCTAGCCATGGAGAGCTTTCAGAAGGCTTTACTGCTCAATCAGAACCACATCCAGTCCCTGCAGCTGCGAGGGATGATGCTCTACCACCACGGCAGTCTCCATGAAGCCATTGGCAACTTCAAGGCAAGTTTGCTCTGATAGATAGTAGTCCCTCAGCTGAACCCAAGCTAAGCTCACTGTGATGCGAAACTAGGTCCACTGCGCTAGCCCTTTAGCTCCACTGTTTGCATTTGAGTTGATTTGCTTGGATCGGACATGGGTGTATTGGGACGGCGGATAAAGAAGTGAAGTGTAACATTTTGATGGTCACCCACTCAACCTCCCCCCCCCTTCTTCCTGTATCACTGTGGCCAGTGCCAAGCTGCTCCATTGTCCCCAGTAGAGTCTGTGTGTGTGTAAGGCATTATGGGTGTGAGTCATTCTGCTAACTCAGAGCTCCCTGCTCATTCATGTGGCCTTGACAAAGCCAGCGGTGATCCCTGTGTGGCATTAGGTGGCCGATATGGTGTGTGTGTGTGTGTGTGTGTGTGTGTGTGTGTGTGTGTGTGTGTGTGTGTGGTCATGCCGCCCCAGCCCTCTGGGTGGAGGAGTGTGCTCATCTTAGATGACGACAGGCCTGCTGAGTCATCCCCCGAAAGCATTCATCCTCAGCCACACACAGTAGTTATTGCTGAAGTCGGAAACTGTGATTTAGTTCTTCCATGTCTGTTTTCCTGGCAGGAATGAAAACCTTCTCATTGCAACACAGGTTTTAGACCAAAGTGGAAACACTAGTGTGACTTACTTTCACACTTAAATCTTCTCTGTGTTTGTGCTGCAGCGCTGCCTCCAGCTGGAGCCGTATAATGAAGTGTGCCAGTACATGAAGGGCCTGAGCCACGTGGCCATGGGCCAGTTCTATGAAGGCATCAAGGCCCAGACCAAAGTCATGCTCAATGACCCGCTACTGGGCCAGAAAGCCAGCTCTGAATATCTCAAAGTCAAATACCTCAGAGGTGAGGCAGCGTCGTGGAGACACACACACACACACACACACACACACACACACACACACATACACCACAAGCACGCTCTCACACAGACGTTGTGTTGATGTTACACTGTCTGCAGTCCAATCTTTGCCACATGTCTGTCCTCACTTTGCTTGTCTGTGTTTGGCTTGTTGTCCCGCCTAGAATACTCTCGCTACTTGCACTCTCATCTGGACACACCTGTGTCCGAATACAATGTGGATCAGAATCTTCCAGGAAACTTCAAAAACCACTGGGCCAAAAACCTGCCTTTCCTTATAGAGGACTATGAGGAACAGCCAGGCCTCCAGCCTCATATAAAGTATGGGAATTCTATCGCTTTCCTCTAATGACCTCATCATTATCTTATTAAAAGTAATATTTTAATAATAACCCCTGCTATATGTAGTGATATGTTGGTATAGTAACACAATGACAAGTCAGACTTTTCTTCAGGGATGATGTGAAACTATCTAGTTCAGTTATTAATTTTGAATTTCTCACTCCTCAGGGATGTTCTACCTCAGAACTTTGAGAGCTACAACACTGAAGTTCAGAAACTTATATGCACTGCTGATCACATAGGTGCCCTTATGCAGTATAATACATCAGGCTTCCTCCCCAACCGTAGAATACACAGAGGTGAGGGTGGTCTTAATGGCAGCTTATACATGTATTTCACAATCTATTTGCATACCTTGAAGATGACAAAGCTACTCTGTTTATGCATGTGTATTACCGGTATTTACTGTATTTGATCTTACAAATGCAACAGAATACATCAACCTTAAATCATGTGTGTGTGTGTGTGTGTGTGTGTGTGTGTGTCTATTTAGCCATGGGGATGGCTACCATAGAGGTGATGCAGGCCATGCAGCGGACGTGGAGTAACTCGAAGGTGCGCGTGAATGGCAAGACCAGACAGATGCAGTGGAGGGACATGTTTGATATAGCAGTCAAATGGAGGAGGTGAGACTCTAATCTGGGGCTTGGGGCTCAGGAAGCTCTTAGTTCAGACCATCATGGTGACATCAGGCCAGTGGATCAACTTCAGAGTTTAATCATGGACTGAAAACTGGATTTAGTAGGTTTTCCTCTTATAAATCTGACCACGTGGTCACATTAAACTAAATTTAGTTTTAGTCTTAGTCTAATAGGCTTGTACTCTTCCATACCATCTTGTAAAGCCATTGAAACCAGACAGGCTGCTTGAATAAAAGTTGGATGCTGTATGTGGAGTGACTCAGCCAAAGACAGGCTTCCAGATCTGTCCACATTCTTGGAGTTTTGACAGGGTGATATGTGTCTGCTGTGCAGGATTGCCGATCCAGACCAGCCTGTTCTGTGGTTGGACCAGATGCCAGCACGAAGCCTCAGCAGAGGTTTCAACAACCATATTAATCTCATTAGGTAGGAAAAACAAGTATGCTATGTGTTATCTATGCAGTTATGTGTAAGTTTCTTATTAGGTATGAGGACAAATGGTGTGTCTCTGAAGCAATGTTCAAAGTCTTAATCCATTTTATGACTTTTATCTCTCTGTTTTACAGGGGTCAGATTATAAATATACGATATTTGGGATACTTTGACAGCATACTTAAATTTATCAAAGAGCGAATACTTGTTTACCACGGGTAAGTGTCCAAAGCAGATTAGCATTGTTTATTTTACTGTTTGCAGGTGGCTATTGTGCAGAAGGCATTTTATTAGTTATATTAATGATTTGTCCTATTTTGGCCATCAGAGCATATAACCCAAGAGGATTAGTGGAGGTCAGACAAGCACTGGAAAATGTCAATAAGGTGGAGGACCTACTCCCCATAATGAAGGTAACAAACAGCTCCACCTTCTGTGGTCAAGTACTAGGCACACGCCCAAATGTATGCCCTCATATGAACTTTGTGTTCACCTGATTAAACTGATAACCAATCCCTTGACTGAGATGTTTGCTAAGAATATTTTCCCTTTGACTTTAATGGTATTCCTTTTTAATCACTGACTTGCATTGCTGTTTGTATTTAAAGCAGTTCAATAGTAAAACAAGGGATGGCTTCACGGTCAACTCCAAGGTGCCCAGCTTAAAGGACCCTGGCAAAGAGTATGATGGCTTCACCATCACCATCACTGGAGACAGGTAATAAACCACACAAGATATTCACAACTATATTTACAATAACACTCGCCGTTCTCGTCAGATTCCCAACTGTAGGTGGAATGAGGCCAACCCTGGTGCCATGTCCGAGGCCAACCACTGTACCATGGAGCTCTGGCCAAGTCACTCAGCACTAGCACCACATATAGTGCACTCTAGTCTTGCAGTGTGGTTGCTAGGAAGCGTGGATTCCCAGAGAGTTTAACCTGCGAGCATGATGCTTTGGACATCTAAAAAAAGCCGACTTTCGAGTTGCATAGTAGTGGTAGTAGTAGTGGTTGTGGTAGTGGTAGTAGTAGGTCTACAGTGGAATCTAATCTCATTGGAACAGTCAACTGTAAGCACTACTCAAATTCAAATGGTGCTTTATTAGCATGACTGTACAATTACAAACTCCCTTTCATAACAACGGGGAACAGAGCAAGATCCCAAAGAATGAGTGGGACTTGCCCTTCCACTCTGATATGAGACAACGGAACAAAGCACAACTGTACCAGAGAAACATGGGTTGACTTGACACACACACACACACACACACACACACACACACACACACACACACACACACCCTGCGTTCCTCATGCCTGGAAAGCTGACAGGTGTGGGTATTGTTGCCTTCAAGGCAAAGGGTGTTCCAAACTCCACACAAAACAAGCTTCCAGTTCTCCACCTGACTGTTTATTTAAGACCAGCGTTGTGCTGTTCAGTCTGTTCTGGAGCATTCTGATGAAGCTAGCTAGTGTTGGGTTTATGTAACCCACATTAAACTAGTGTCTGTTGGACTGAATGTCCTTCCACCCCCGTCTTGCCGGTACCATAACTGAAATGTACCTATTCTCCTTTCATTGTGCCTCTGTCTATATAGTTTATCTATCTCATCTAAATATTTTCTACATAATATCTAATCGATCTATCTACTTTGTGTCTGGAATGTACCTGCTCCCCCCTCGTGCTGCCCAAACGAAACTTGATCTTCAATGCAAGCAAACAAGGGAGGGGGAAATGGCTACAATGTACAATGAGAAGATTTATTTATTTGTGTGTGTGTGTGTGTGTGTGTGTGTGTGTGTGTGTGTGTGTGTGTAGGGTGGGGAACATGCTGTTCTCAGTGGAGACACAGACCACAGAGGAGCGGACCCAGAACTACCAGTCAGAGATTGAATCCCTTTACAAAGACCTGACGGCCAAGGGCAAGGCCCTCATGTTGTCCACAGAGCTGGGGGTATGTGCTTCTCTCTGTGTGTGCGCACACACACATACACACACTCACACATGCATGCATCAGTTTCATGATCACCATAACCGTGCAGCATGTGTTACTTTGAAGTTTGTTTATGTTGTCATAAAAGGGTCCATTTCTTGGTCCCTGAAAGGTATTATTAAATATCCTTCAGTAGTGGCTTTAAAACCCACCAAAACCAACGCGTTTCAAAGGCCTATGACGGGAGTATCCATCTCAGAGTGCATTTGTTTTGATGGCTGTTGTTTTATGTTCTCTCAGGATGCAGACGCTGTTTGCAATTTAATTCTCTCCCTGGTCTACTACTTCTGCAACCTGATGCCCCTCTCCAGAGGCTCCAGGTACTGTAACCCATCAGCCATCTGACTCTCCAGTGCAACTCTGTCCTTTGTGGGATTATTCTAAAGTCTCAGTGAACTCCATATTATATTAGTTTTGTTTCAGCTGACCCTCTTGCTCTTGTTTAGTGTGGTGGCGTACTCTGTTGTGATGGGTGCACTCATGGCCAGTGGCAAGGAGGTGGTTGGTCGGATCCCCCCTGGAAAGGTAAAGTCATCCAAGTAACCGGAATGTCGGCCTACTGACAAATAATATCTTACAGCTGTCCAAAAAGTGCTCCCATCTTGTGCTTATTGTGAAAATTAAAGTGCAGTTAGCTTGCTTTTGTAAGTTCAGCAAGTTGTGCAAATGTCCTTTTATTTACATACCTACTCAATGACCTCTGTTTGTCTTGCTGTGTAACAGCTGGTGGATTTTGAAGCCATGACCACACCCAATCCTGACCGCTTCAGCAAAACAGCAAAGAGTTGGATGAACCTTAAGAGGTTAGATTGGTGTCCTCAGTCAAAGCAGACCCAAACTATGCTCCCTCTGTGCCTCTCTTCTCTAACTGTGCGCCCTCTCTGTCCTGTCCAGCTTACCAGGATGGTACCACAGTCTTCCTTCAGTGGCGGAGACATTTCCCACCACAAGAACCATGATCGAGGTCCTGAACACGGACACGTCATCACACTGTCCCAAGAAGTCCTAAAGGCTGTCTCACAGCGATAAGAAAAAGGGCCCGCCTCCTCTGCCACCCTCTCTGCTCATAGACACCCATGGGGACCTCCTTTAGAGTGCACAATTCAAAATCAAGAGACACATATTTTTGTTAATTATTATGAAAAACTGAAGTTTTGAGTGGGGAGATCCTCTTTAAGACCTGCAGCTAGATGTTTTGGGAGAAGACATTTTAAGTTATACAATTGATGATTATACTAGCTGAGTGCAGGAGCTAATGTATATGATCCAATTCCCTTAAATGATCAGTCATTACAAACCCACAGCAATTTTGCGCAGCACAATGTAGATAATACATGCAAACAAATGGTTGTTTAATTAATATGCGTGTCTCTACATTTTTGACTTGTTTTAATTAGGTTTATAAGCAGAGATGGTGGCTGTGGAGGCTTTCACAGAAACAGTCCTTCAGGGATTTTTAAGTTCTCCAGGAATACTTGAACATTCTACAACAAGCAATCTCTTTAGTTCTTTTTCTCAAGGTTGAAGGGTAGCTGTGACTAAATGTCATAATGTCATTGTGGTGGATTATCAAATGTTTTCATCTGACAATCATTCTCATTTTCATTTGAAAGCATACTTGATCTTCACGTCAGAGATATGCTAAGCTTAGCTGTAGCAACATAGATGGACACATTGGGAAGATCCTTAAACATGTGAATTTCCCAAACTGTGAATTGAATGTTTTTTTTTTTTTTTTGAATGAGCCCAGAGGGCTAAAACATATGTTTTATGATGATTGTTCTTCCCCCAAAAACTACTGTTTTGGTAATTTGACATATCCATATGAAGAATTGCTGTATGGTGATGGTTTGTTTTTATTTAATTTCATTTTGCACTGGGGGAATGACTATTAAAAGGCAAAAGGCAAAAATCTGTTCTACCACCCATCTCCATAAGTTTCATCATGAAATCATACATTCATTCGATTAGGGTAGCCTGGCCAATAAAGTTCTTAAGATGCATATCGATACTCTTGCAGAAGTTATTTTGCACACAAGTCTACTGTACCTTATATTGATGACGGGATAGGCTAAGCTTATCAAGCTATGGCACCTTATCACACCTGACTTGAACAACCTACAAAGACGTGTGCTTCATAATCTGAGAGATCATTAGCAAGGCGCCTTGCTATCGCTAGATGTCCCACTACTTGTAACGTCTAGTTTAGGGGTATGAGTTTACCAGACTACAGCAATGGCTGATGGATCCAGCGTGGTCAAAAGTGAAGTCCTCATTGAGGCATTACAAAAGATTGTCAAAGTCGGGAGAAAACTGCTCGGAGATGCAGAGAAAGACATTGCTCAAGGTAATTAACTGTAAACGTTTATCATTGCTGGGACTCTAGGTGTTGTGCTAACGTTTACGTTAGGTTATCTTGTAGGCTACGTGCAGCTACTTTCAAGTTTGCTTAGGTCATGTAACGTTAACTCAGAAATGTAACGATGATATGATTGCTGAATAGGCATATGAAAACAAATGACAGCATCCTAGATAGTGTCGGAACCTACCTCCCTACCTACTACCTACGTTGTATACATTGTAGCAAGTTTACTGACTGTTGGCCTATTCATCGCAACAATGTTTCCAAGGTTCTTTCCAAGAGTTTGCAACAAAGAATCTGAGGTCGTTGTTTGGCATAATTGCAGCAGGTGCCACCCTCTACAATAGGTGCGTATGCCAGTTGTGCAGTAAAGGGTTTTTAATGTTACTGTCTAATCGACAAGTGCTGTGCATAATGCGTAACACCTAATGCATTATGTTTTAACAGCCTCTCTGTGAAGAACAGAAATGAAGCGGAGCAAGTGTGGAAAGGCTTTTACCAGTAAGACACCCACACATTCACTAATGTAGACGTAGTGTACTGTATGCACAAGCTCTTATGAATCATTATTTCCCCAGAAACGAGGACGTGCGAGATGTCGTTGAGGACCTTTTGGAGATGGAGGTTTGTTCTCTATTACAGGTTATAAATGAATAACGAGCTGTTGGCCATGGAAAGGCAGGGCTGGACTGGGACCAAAAAATGGCCCAGGCATTTTTGGACATGGCGGCCCACCATGGTTTTATCCAATATTAACTCCATGGCAGGCCAAAACAACACTGTAAATCGGACACATTACATGAAGATGAGAGATTTAATTGGACTAAAATATCCTACAAGAAAAATAACTAAATGATGACAGACAGCCCTGGCCCAAAAATGACCGTTGGCCCACCGGCCATTGCCCTGTATGCCCTATGGCCAGTCCATGCCTGTGCAAAGCATGCATCTGATCATGCATCTAATCCCTACTACACAGGTTGAGTGGAATGCCTTCCTTGAGCGCCTGGACTCCGAACTACAGATGAGTGATAAAATCTTGGCGTGCACTTCCCCAGCGACGACTCTGAGTGCAGATATCAAGCTCACAGATGCCAGGAATGGAAAGTGAGACTCACTTAACTGTCATCTATGTTTACTCAAGCAGGCCTAGTCACAAGACATTAGCATGTGAAGTCCTTTTTCTTACCCAACCTAGCTGTGTCTCATGCTAAAGGAAGACTGAATGTAGGCCTTTGCTGAACAAACAGCACATTTCAATTCTTCAATAGTAGTAGGAAAAAACTGTACCTTATAGCTTGCTGCACTCACCCTCTGTTCTGTGAAGCCACTCTTCAACAGTCTTGTTCCACCTGCCTACTGTGTGTTGTTCCAACCCGCTGGCTAATGTCCTCCTTTACACCCATGGCACTCAACTGTCATGTGTGTGAAGTGCCTCTAGTAACTGTACTGTATTGTTGCTGGTGGCTCGCATCACTCACTGTGACGTGTCACTAGCCTACTATCTTGTGGTCCACTCGCCCACTGTCCCATGTGCTTACTGTCCAGTGTGACTGCCACCATCCATCACAGGGGTTAGGACAAGTGGCGCAGGACAGTACATGAGACAGTAGAGTGGCATGGGACAGTGCACAGGAGAGCAGATGAGTGGTGCAAGACAGTATAGTTGGCTAGGAATACAACACTACAATACAGTTATTGCGCCACTGCCTCTCGAGAAAAAAAATTGATCTGGATTGGCAGATTGGCATATCAGGGCAATTGGCATGATATTGGTTGCAATGTGCTTTCATGAACGGCGTAAACTATCTTTGCTATTTTCAGGTGAGGGCATTGTTCATTTCCCCACCAAAGACACAGATAGCCAATGACATTGCACCCTAACAGGAGTGCCAGCTACAAAAATAGTGTGGTTGTAACTTGGGAGAGAAGAATGACAATGCGTTATTGATCAAGTCAAACCTGGCTAGTTGAATGTCAATGGCATATTACTCGGAATCTATTTATAGGATTATAACGCTATGGGATATGCAGTGCTCATTTCAGCTAGGCACCTAGTTAATTGTTACAATGGGAAGATAATTACAATTTACTTTACTAAAACCCTATCTACGTTATCTTTAGATGTGCACCGAATGTACAACCCTGCCAAGGTCCTTGCGCTCCTCCCTCTTAAAGGCAATGAGAGATTGATTAGTCATTGGTTATTTCGGTGTTACACTCATAACATAGCCATGATAAATAAAGTAAAGCAAATCTAAATTTTCGATGTTGCCTCAGTGTATTTTCCATTTAACCCGTTGTGAAAATTGCAGAATTACGCAGAAACGTCCCTAAAGCAACTTGCGTTTCATGCTGGTGAGAAGGTGCTATTGTTCATGAAAACAGGGCCCCATGATTTAAAGGAATAGTTCACCTCTTTATGAAAATTGGTTATTCACCCACTTACCTGGAGTTGCATATGTGGGTAAGAGCATTTTGGTCTCTGTGCATGCATTGTCTTAGTCTGGCAACCCCAATTTCACCTTTAGCTTAGTATAGGCACTGGAAAGTAAAGTTGCTAAAGAGTTGCTATGTGGCAACATTACATTTCAGTGTCTATGTTAAGCTAAAGCTAACAAAATGGGGAAAATTGGGATGCAATACTAGGAAAACGCAAGCACTGAGACCAAAATGTTTTTACCCACATATGTACTGTAACTCCAGGTAAGGGGGTGAATAACCAATTTTCATATAAGAGGTGGACTATTCCTTTAATGACAAGTCTATTTGAGAACATTAGTATTGGTTGGGAAGGACATTTACAGCACTAGGTATAGAAGCAGTTTATGGCACAAATAACAATGTTACTATCTGTAAGTTTCCTGGTCAGCCATTTGAACCCTGTCCTTAATGAGTTGCTCCGATTTATGCCACTATGTAGGGAAGTGACTCTGGGTCAATACTATGGAAAAGGAGAGAATGTAATGCTTGTCTTGATCCGACACTTTGGATGACTACCGTGACGAGACCACTTGACTGAGCTCGAAGGCCAGAAGGTATGTGAAACTAAATAAAACATGCAGGAAATGACATGCAGGAAATGACAGATTGGCAAAGCTGATAATGGCCTATTTATGCTGACCAATGAAACAGTACTGTAGTTGATGAACCAGGCATTTTCTGAACGTCCTTGATTCTTTTGTGTTTTGTGTTTGCATTAACAGAGCCTTCTTGAAGCTCGGTCTGTGCGAGTGGCAGTGGTCTCGTTTGGATGTTTGGAGGGAGCTCAGATTTGGCTTCAGCAGACGGAGTGCAAATTCGACATGCTTTTGGACCCTCAAAGACAGGTTGGAATGCAAAGGGGGTGTGAACTAAACTGACTGTTCTTCCACTAGCTCCACCTATCTCCACACGTCCAGGGATTTTGGGACCAAATAAAATGGTTGAGCCAAACAGGATGGCTGGATTTTTATAGATTTGACATGCAAAGATTTTTGATAAAGCCTAGCCTTCTGAAATACCTCTCCTATGGAGTGATCGGAGATAGATGTGTGGAGAGTCATCAGGCAAGAGTCAGATTAGGAGTGAACTGCACCCAACAGCAAGAACAGTTAACCATCACCTATTAGCTGAGAAGCTTTAAAAAGAGCTTTCATTCTAACCCAACAGATTGATGGAATCTACAAAAAGGCATGTTTCTATTTAGGCTGAAATAATCAATGTTGGTCAGGACAATTTAACAAGTCGATTGTAATTGAATGTATCAATTAGAGCACCAAATACAACTGCCTCGCAGTGCTTTACAGAGAGTATGAGGGGCACCCATGACTAATGGGCAAAACTCTCCTCTGTGTGTAATAAACTCCCTTCTGTCTGTGATAATAACAGTGGTGTAGAGAAACTGATTCAAAGACAAGAAAAATACCAAGAAGTCTCAAGCCCCCTGTCCCCTTTGAAAGCACTACTTATTGAGAAATGAAACTTGATCAAAGTGGCCGCTTGTTTTTGGAAAGCATACTGGTATTTTCGTATGGTTTCAAGGACACGACACATGAGGTCAATGACACAGTGACAAGTGTCAGGGTTTCTTATCTTCACCCCTTGTTCTTGGCTACACAAACCATTATGTTAATGGGGGAATCCGGAAATTTAGACTGTGAACTTGTGTGAACTGTGTGTACTGTATGTGTATTGACATGTACCACATAAGGGCAAACCTGCAAGAATTGCGATGCAAACATATGCTAAGACTATGAATTGGTATTTATTTTCTTTGGAAGTTACATACAGAAATGTGTGGTGGTGACATTATGTACCTCTATGCATTTTGGATCTACAGTATCACAGCTCCTCCACAATTCCTTTCAGCTGTTCCCATCAGGAAGATGATTCAGAGGACCTCTGGCCAGAAACGGAACTTCCAATAAATCTTTTATTATGCATCACAAACTAGGAAAAAGACACTGCTCACTACTCACCCTTGGCCCCCATCCTAAGAAAACATTCTACAGTTTTGTGATGGACAGTACAGGTTTCTGAATCTGAACTCACTAGAATTAATTTCCATTAGTTTTATCGTGCACAGAAGGACAAGTTTGCAGATTAAGATTCATTAAGAATCGTAAGTTTCATTAAGATTGTTATTTGTGTTGCAGATCTACAAAACATTTGGTCTGGGAAGCTCGTATGCGAAAGTGATGAAATTTGACTGCATGCTGCAGTACTCTGAGTTTGTGGTAGACCAGCGCTCATTCCCAGATGTCCCCCCTCAGTTTCTAGAGGATATCTATCAGGTAAACACAATATCCCATCTCTACCCTCTGGTATACATTAGAAAAAATTCATGTCAAGTTGTTTGAATATTCACTTCTTTTTGTTTTGAGTGTGTTATTGTGGATCAACAAGACTCACTTGAGCTTCCACACAAAGCCATCCATGTGTTTATGTGAAAGAGAGATTACTGAATGGCAGAGGGCCAGGTCTGAATAGTGTAATCAGTGTTGATGCAGTGTCCATACAACACCATGGAAGTGCATAGAAGTGCATTGTGCTGGCAGTGTGTGTGAAAGGCTGTTCACAAAGAGCCAATTTATGTTTGCACTTAAGTTTAAGGAGTTTGTTTTTCAACCATACTTTCTTGAAATGTTTTTCTCCACTGTTGTGATTTTTAATGGCACAGCATTGACAGATTAAGTATTGAGAAACTGCATTCCATTCCATTCCATCTTTACAAGTGGGATCCAGCACAGTCCAACTGGGAGCCCCAAAAAATGTCTGTTATTTTGTACAGCAGATCACGTTGATAACGATACTGTCTATGACATACCAATGCTAGTCTAAAGAGAAGATTTTGGAAGATTCGAAAATCTTTTGGGACACTTTTTTTCCCCTAAAAGCATCTGTTTTTCCCGTCTTCATAAAGGAGGTCTTGAAAGAGTGTAATGTGTGGTTCTTGTGGACTCCATTCAGCCACGTGCCGAAAATGAATGGGCTACTTGTTTCTCCGAAAGTAAACAGTGAGCATGTCTATTCATGAGGCTATTAAAAAATCTCTGTTTTATCTGGGTGGTGGCCAGAGGCTGATGTGAAAGTAACTGCATTTGTGTCGATGTGAAATTGTACACCTAAGTATACAGTATGACGACTATGGATCAGGAGGATGGCGTCCGAGCTCTATGTTTAACTCTGTGTGTGTGAAGCTTGTGTCGCCTGGTGCACTCAAATGAAATAATAAATGGGGTAGCCACTGTAGGTAGAAACAGGCCAAGTGCTGCTCACAAAGGATGATCTTTCTAATAGTGTGTTAAAATAACATGACGGAACCGTAGACTAGTTGCTCTCCATGCCTGAGGCCAATGTTAGGCTAGAATGATGAGGGGAAAATGGACCCCCTGAGAGAACTGGTGTTTGTGGATGGGTTTGGTCAATATTTACCTTAGAGCCTGCTCTGAGATACTTATGTTAAGATGTCATTATTTTCACTGTCACAGTCCTCATTTGCTATATTGTGTCATGACAGGGGTTAGGAAGGTTTTCTTTGTAAGTCGCTACCCAAGGGAGAATTTATTTCCAGTGAATAATGTCTTGGAACGGTTCCAGTAGACATCAGCCAGCTGTTGAAAGGAGGATGTCTGAATGGTGTAACCGAGTAACGCCTGTGCTTATCTTTTTTTCAGCTGGGAGGAGACTTTCTGCTAGATGAGGGAGGTAAAGTGATCTTTTCTCACCCTAGCAAGACCCCAATCGACCGACCGAAGATGGGAGATCTCCTGGCAAGCATCCCTTAGAGGATCTCTCCCCAGAGAACAACCTTGAATGTCAGAGACGCTGCCTGCAGAGGCCAGTCTGGCCAGCCTCGTGTGAATGATGACACTGCCCAAATTCATAGCATATGAAGGGTTTTGTCTGATGTGAGTCAACAAGACTGGTTACATCTGGCCTCTTGTTTCAGGCACCATCTCTGTCATCCCATATGATGAGAAGTGCTCTCCATCCTGGCACATGGAATTGTTTACTTAAAGGGATATTCTGGTATTTAGCACTTTTAGCTCCTTTTCTGTGGTGTCCAGGATGAAATAGAATGGTTGACCCTGAAATTTGGACCATTGTTCCTGACCTGTCTTGGCTATTTGGTTCAGGACCAATTGTCCAAATTTCGGTGTCAACTATTCTATTTCATCCTAAACTAGAAAAGCGCTCAGAGAGCACAGACCTCTGCCAAGGCAATGTGGTCACAGATGGTGTTCTGGATCACCGATCGCCACCAAAATTGAATCAGTTCTTACTTGTCCCAAAACACAAGTCTGAAGATTTCATCCAAATCTATGCAGCACTTTTCGAGTTACTTGGCAGAGGTAACAATCCAGAAAAGGGCCTAAAAGTGCTTAACACTGGAAAATACATTTGATAATGAAGTAATGGTAACACTTTATTTGAAGGTACCATCATAAGACTGACATGACACTGTCATTAACTATGACATGACGTCAAGAATCTGTCATAAACTTTATAAACCTGTCATGACTTCTGACATACCCTAACCCTAACCATGACAAATACCGGATGACACTTAATGACAGAAGTCATGACGGGTGTATAAAGTTTATGACAGATTCATGACAACGTCATATCATAGTTAATGACAGTGTAATTTCAGTCTTATGACGGTACCTTCAAATGAAGTGTAACCAAAGTGATTTTTGCATGTAGTAATTCATCATAGTCTTATCAACAGATGAATGTTGCACATTGATTTTTGCAGTGTTAAATAGTTGTGTGGTATATCCAACTTGTTTATTATCAGTATCAAGGCTAAGTTTAACCTCACCAAATGCTACATAATGGTCTTAAATATTTCTGTCATGAAATCACAATACATTCTCAATGATGACCTAAACTCTAAACAGCTATTATCTATAAACTTAATATATACATTTGAGCATACAATCATTCCGCTTCAATAAGCATTATGTTTAGAATATCAATCACTATTTGCACTATACTATGGAATTACTCTGTGCGTAACTGTTTTACAGTACAAACAAGTGGAAAATAAATATGATTTCTAATACAAAACTCTGAGACAATTTATCCCGAGGATGGTGCTTGGAAAATCTTTTTAAAAGCTATAAGACCAGTTGCTAAATACAGGCTACATCTTGTCAACTTGATGTAAGGTCTGCCCTACAGCAATCCTACAGCGTCAAATGCACTGCTAGGACAAGAGTTGTCTGGGTAAGGGGTGGAGTGTGTAGTTCAGTTCTCAAACTCGCAGAGGTAATACATGCGCCTGTCACAGTAGTTATCCCACCAGTCCCCGTCGTCTGATGACATGGCTACACAGTTCTCCCGCTTCCCTCCGTCCGGCTGGCTGGACAGAAAGTGCTTTCGCCACTGGAAGTAGGTGACCCGGGTAGTGTCCTCAAAGAGGTACAGACCCTCTGAGCGGAGGTCGTTGATGCCCAGCCAGACGGGCCAGTTCCCAGGCTGGAAAACGGCACGCACATACTCAGCCAAGGCCTCCTGCTCCTTACGGTCCCGTGGCATGGCCAACCGGCCGCCTCGCTCCAGGCACTTCTGGGCTGCGCTTGCATACGTCTCGTACACACGGTAAACCATGAAGCACTTGTAGCCCACACGTCGGCCCTTCTGACAACCTGATGGCGAGTAAGAGGCACATTTCAGAAGTCATGTCTTTATCATGGGTTGTGTGTTACTGATGAGTGAGTTTATGGAGATTTAAAGATGAAGTGTTCATCACTCTCTTAATTGAGCAGTGCAATGTTTGAATTAACCCTAGGTGAGACCCAGTGTTGGGAGTAACGAGTTACAAAAGTAACTAATTACTGTAATGCATTGCTTGTTGTGGTAACTTGGTAATGTAAGGCATTACAGAAAAAAACTGGTAATATTTCCCTCGGTACAATTGTCAGTAACTCAAGTTACAATGTATTTTTAACTTCGAATGAAGTGGTGTTTTTTCCTTCATACAAATTCACCAAAAATCACTGAGAGATCAGCAAAGGTAAAACACTTGATGTAGAAATTTACAGTCTCCACTAGTCATTCTCAACATTGAACTAATGAAGGTCATAGGCTACAGGGGGGCCCGAAGAGTAACTTAAATGAAATGCAACATTAATTTAACGCCTTATATTTTCAAAACACTAATATTGTAATGTAAAGGACTACTTTAAAATGTCAGTAACAAGTAATAAATAACGCATGCAGCTTTTGCAGTAACTTGCACCACACTGGTGAGACCTGAGAATACTATAATATGGGAGCATTTGGGTCTTTGTTCTTTTTTGCCCTCAATGGTGCCTTCCAGGCAGCACGGCCTTCAAGTTATCACTCCCCCAAATCAAGGGTTAGGATGAGGGTTAAGGGGTTAGGATTAGTTTGTGCCTTGCAGGCAGTGCTGTCTGGGAGGTCCCATTGAGGGTAAAAAAAACACACCAGAAATTTGCCATGTGCTTGTGAATTGTGTGTGTGCCAGTAATACATTAATTTGTATTAATTAGAAGACTTTTTAAAAAGCTTTTATCATGCGTTTTAACCACATGTGCATGCCTTCCAACATTCTGGTAATCAGACATTTTCCACTGCATGTTTTCAATCAGTGAGTCAGGACATGAACAAACCTTCCAGACGCCCTATCTCCTTGCGGTTCTCCTTGCTGAAGTGGGACACCTGTTGCAAACTGTCCTCTATCTCAGTCAGTTTGTTGTCCAGCCTGGAGATCCTCTCCAGCAGCTGAGTGACTTTCACGTCCAGGGTGTAGTGGCCAACGTTCAGCTGATGGATGGCCTGGTCCATAGTTGCTAGTCTTGACACTGACCAGAGATACAGGAGATTAATTAGTGGAACATTGAAGGACCTAGACCATGGTATTACTCTCTATGGGTGGTATTCGCCCAGGTGCTCAAGTCCAAAAAAGGGCTTGGTGCACGCTAAAAACGCATGGAGCTTAACACTTGTTTTGGACTTCAGCACCAATATCGCCCTACTTGATCCATTGCAAACATTCTGCTCAGAGTCTTTACAGTAGGCCTACTGGTGGGAAATCACATCATATGTGTCCTATGCCCTGAGCCCTCAAACACTCTGCCTTCTTCCCAATTGGCTAATTCACACAATTGGCTATTCACAAAGAATAAGTCTTTAAGGGCTCACATCTTAAGATGAGGGGATATTGAGATTCAGCTGAGATAACCAAATTTATACCATTATATAAATATATACACTAAATAAATATATAAATATATACATTAAATAAATATAAAAATAAGTAATAAGTAACTGAAGGTTTTTTCCTGACAGATCAGCTTTTAAATAAAAATAAAACATAAAAACAAAGTAGTAAACCAGCGTCCTATGAAGATATACAGCAGACCTAACTGTTTAATCACAGCTAAATGACAGGGAGTTTCTAAAGACTAATGTTTTGTTTCCATGACAATTCAATAAGATGATGGAAAGAAAACAAATACACGACATGACGTAAAACTGAGTGATGAGCCCTGTCATTAGTAGTAAGATGAAATATGGCAATTAAGAAAAGCCATTATTCAATGTGTTTTTACATTGTCTACTGTTAAAATACAGTCATCATGAAAGGACAGTTCATGACATGAGTTAATGGAACTTCTTTTCAGGCTTGACAGAGTTATTAGAAGCTGAGGTGAAAGCCACATACACACATAATTGTAGGTGTTGTCCGCGTCTGACACCGGTGACGTGGGCTCTGGCTCTGGTACAATCTCAATGGGCATTCCATCTCCTCTCTCTGTCCTCGGCTCATCCATCATTTCAGCATGCTGTGTGTGTGTGTGTGTGTATGTGTGTGTGAGTGTGTGAAAGAGAGAAATCAATGCACTTAACACATCTCATCTTTCATGTAAACATGATGTCATTAGTACACTGCATGCCCTTTTAGACCACACAAGTCAAACCTGCAGCAAAATTTTGATAATCCTTCTCAGAGATTGAGGCATGCTGCACTTGTCAGGATTTTAAAAAGCTTCCCCTTTTAAGTTGTGAAGCTGCACATAGTATTTGCACCAGAAAATGAGTTCTAATAAACAAGCATAATTACTCTTTCAATTGCATATCAAACATTTCTGTAAAGTTCAAATCAAGATCACACCTGTATGAGTGTAGAGTTGCCTGAATCCTCCAGCCGGCTCTCACTGTCAACTCCTTTGCTTCCAGTCTCACCAGAGGAAAGCGAAGACAAGCACAAGATGGTCACAATAAATGCTACAATTTCCATTTTCCTCCAGATCTGTGAGGTTTTTATCCTTAGACTCTCCTTATTGGTTTTCCCCGGCCAGCCCTCTTTCTCTTCCCCCTTCTCTCTCTCTCTCTTTTTGCTCTTCCAGACTCTCTCTCCTCCAGTTTTGTCCTGAGTGGGCCTTCCCAACAACAGGAAATGTCTTTGTTTTCACTCCCACCTCCCACTTCCAAGCTTTGTGTTAACACTGCACTTTTTGTCCTCAGCTGTCAGAGAGGCTCGCTCTCTCACCGTGCAGTCAGGTTTTTGTCACTAGGCTTCTTTTTTTTTTTTTTTTAACAGCCTTGTTAGTCAGACTTGTGACGCTATGTCTGTGGTAAACCCAGCACTCAGCAGGAAAAGGATTTGGAGTCAAAGTGAATGAGGAGGTGAAATGAGAGTACATCCTTGTTAGCTGAAATCATTGCCGAGAGCAGGAATTCCCATTAAAGCGCCACATGAATGCGACTTTCCACCAGCCCGCTGCAGTCTGGATGGGAATTAGGATATATGGGTGTGGCCTCCCAACTCAAGGGATCCAGTGTGTTATGCAATGTCAATGTTCCCAAAGTTTGTGCTGATGAATAGGACTTGGAATCATGCTTCGCATTCCTGAATGCAACTGTTCAATGAGCAAGGCAGGGACTAAACATTTTCATAACCCATTGCATTATATGCACGCAATGTGGTCTTTAAAATATGTATGGACAAAGACCCATCACGCTTTCTTTGTCATTTTCCTTATTTCCTTAAACAAATAGATTAACAGTAATTCAGTTACTGTATTCATACATGCATTTAAGTGTAAATCATCATCCTTTAAATGAATTCATTTTAATAATTTTCAAACTGACAGAAACATCCCAATTGCAACACTTAATAGGAGAACCCTTAAAGCTCTGGAGATGCAGACCTGTGTTATTGCCAATGTGATCTGAGGTGTGGTGCTGCCACACAGTGGATAAAATGGTGTATGACACACCCAAAAAATATCCAACACAGACACACCATTTTTGTTTTCCATCTATACTATTTTTAGGATAGGAAAGTAATGTCACCTTTCTGCTAGCCTCAAAAGCACATTATCTTCTGTAGTAGTTTACAAAAACACAATTTTCAAAGCATCTAAAGAGGCTCAACAAACTCCTGCTGAAGTAATCTTGGAAAGACATAAAAGTGCTATTAAATAAGAAAATGGGGCCAAAACATTTGCTTAGCATAATGCACAAAATCAAAGCCCAAATAAAGTTGAGACAAAGACAGTGCGCTCACTTTGCTGTATTTGCATGGTGATTCATTTCAAAATGCATGAGTGCCATACCAAAAACATAGCAAATGGTACATGAATAAAGTGTCCATACAAAAGGTAAATTAACAATATACTCAGGCCTTAGTGTAAATGGTACAGTTATTCTAAAATCCAAGCTAGTCTAACAATACATCCATTTCATAACTATACATTGTGCACTATCCTGGCTTTGCACTAGTAGAGGTCAAGGTAACAAGTGATTATTTATAACTTAAAAGAAAATGCAACACATCATACAAAAGTATACCTGATTTATTGCTAGCTTGAAGATAAATATTTCAATCTAATGGTCCATTTATACCTAAATGCTTGATGCCTTTGTGTCTTGTGTCAACATAATGTAACTTTGCATTTTAAGTCTGAACAAAAACAAGTAATTACCAGTATGCAGGAAATCTCTAGTGTTACACTTGAGCTGTAGTGGAAAAATATGAGATAAATAATGTCTTATGGGAAATGCCATTAGCTACAGGAATAAATACTGAAGGCAAACATAGTGCGTGTGATATCCAATAGGTCCTTTCCTCTGGAACTGTGTCCAGTGTCCTCAGTCCATGCGGTCGTTACCAGTTGTCCAAAAAGTCGAACCCTGTCTTCATCACGTTGCCAGTCGTTAACTGGAAATGTTAAGAAGAGAAAGAGTTAGTGTACAGTTTCTAAATCAGTACAATATTACATTTAATAGCCTAGTTGTTAGCTGTGTGTTTCTTCAAATACCATTACATCAGTTATATATGCCAAGTATATTCAGATCCAATAATGTATCAACATACTGCTAGCGGTGAGTTAAAATGAGAACATTTAATGACAAGAGACAAAAAATTCACAGAGTGGTCACCTGAGAGAATGTGGGGCTGGAGCCTAGGGAGGTATCCATCTTCTCCTCTTCCTTAGCCGTGCTCCTGGATCCTGCAGGAGACTTGGAGGCCAAGCCTGGGCTGAACATGTCATCCAGGGGGCTGACAGAGGGAAGGGTGCTTTGGGAACGTTCCCAGCCAGCCCCTGAGGATGGAACACTGACTGGAGCTGCTGGGGGGCCACTGATGGCAGCAGGGGCCACGCTGACAGGGGCCGAGGGAACACTGACAGGTATGGGAGGAGGGGGTGCTGGAGGTCTGGGTGCTCTCTGTTTGGTAGGCCGTGGCGGTTCGTCGCCTTCTGTGCGCAGGTATGATGGAAGAGGTTTCTCCCCTTTTTCCATGGATTTTATCTGGCTTGGGGTGAGGGACTGGAAGTCAGACTTCTCACCCTCAAGCCTGGATCGCTCCAAACTGATCTTCCAGAAGGAGGACTCCTCTTCCCGTCGCCCTGATGTGTCATTATTTGAACTCTTTGTGCTTGGAGCCACTTTGGTCAGCTGAATGTTCGGAGCAGGTTTGCTAGGTTTTGGATCAGCCACAGAGGATGAAAGACTTTGCTCTGGGGCGCCGGAAGTGAGACTAAATTCAAGCTGACTCTAAAAATGACACACACACAATTAGGTCATTGTAAAGGCACAGACAGAACTACCTGAATGACTAACAGACATGAAGAATGACACTGTCTATGAATACCAGGTGTAAGAAAGTGGATGAACTTCCAAAACAACATTGAAGCCGTTAATGTTCCACAAATGGATGGTTAGACATACCTTCGTTTCCCAGGAAAAGGGTGCTGAGTGTTCATCTTGCCAAGTAATGTCCTAGAATAAAAATACATTGGCAACGCTTTCATTCACTACTGCGCAAGAAAGTATATCCAATAAATGGCTTGTAAATATCACTGGTTTAGTTAAACAAAAGTATGGCTATAACAAACGTCTAGTGCGATTACAGCTACTAAGATTACACGGATTGTTCTTTGGCCGAAAAATCGCTGTTTTATCGTTGACTAACATTAGCTTGCTACGTTAGCTAACAAACCCGTTGGATGTTGTGCGTAACTAACGTCAGTTAAGTAAACATCTCCATAAAATACATTCTGTACTTACCTCTTCTCCAAAATGTACAATCTTCTGTCCTGTCTGAATAAGCAGTTTTGGATAACAAACAACCTCGTCTCGCTCCACCCTGTGCATACCGTATCGGGCTCTAATATGAGGATCCATCATTACATTGTCGATGGCCGTGTCTTGTTCATTCGGGGTCATGTTTTCCCAATCAGATCCAAATTTCTCTTTAATTTTCTCCCTCTCTTGCATTATCTTTTTGGCCATAGAATTGATGGAGGAGAAATACTCAAACTTTTTCTGCTCCATATTTGTATCTCCGGCAGCCCCGACCATCGTCGTGGCAGCCATTTTCTCAACAACAGCTGAAAATATTCGGTGGTGACGTAGGCCTAGTTAGGGACGGGAACAGGTAGTTAAAAAAAAGAAAAAGGAAAACGAGTTGACTGGAGATTGGCAACATTGGCAGATGAGACTGTGCCATATCGGCCCAAATGATGGGTTCAATGATACGCTAAGATACACATTGTAATGAGCGTTTCAATCTAGAGAGAGAGAGAGAGAGAGAGAGAGAGAGAGAGAGAGAGAGAGAGAATTTTGAGATGTACTGTTGCTGGTGGCTCCTGCCAAATTGCAGACATCCAAGTCTCCGGAACGTCCGTGAGTCTACCGGATTTTTCAAGTGGCTCACGGACGTCCGCGAGTGATGTAAAATCTCCTGCGAGTCGAGAGAAAAAAAACGTGTTTCGCTGTCGCGGTAAAATCGAAGCTCCGCTTTGAAGTGGAGCAGTGCAAATGAGAGGCAAACAGAGGAGTACAGAGTTCCCGTGTAGTACGCTATTTATGAACTCATACCTAAACAGACGGCGTGTCTCTGTCATCAACAAATCACTTTGTCAGTAAAACGAGTTTCTTAGGGCAATTGGAAATAAATAAAGCATTTGAGCCTAAAGAATGCCCATGCACTATAGGCATAACGTAGCATGCTGTGTTTGCCTGGTAGAAATATAGAAAATATTTCCCTTCTTTTTTTTTTTTTAAGACAGCTGATGAGAGTTAACAGTTTAGGATATTTTAAGTTGCAATGCATTATGAATAGCTTATGGGATAATGTAATGATGTCAATGTAGCCCAAGGGTGAGCAATTATTTTGGCTGAAGGGCCACATTGGGTTTTGAATTTTGCCTAATGGGCTGGGTGTTAACAGTTAACCGGTTGATGCTCAAACCAGTAGCCTCATTTTCTTCAGAGGACATGTTAACATGCAGGTTTAAAAGGGTGTCATTTGTATTTCATTAATACAACAAATGAAAAAATCAGGCCCATAATCTAAGTCACCTTGGCTAAATAATAAATAATTTTATTTGGGGAAGGCTCCACGGGCCGGATTAAATAGCTCAAGGGGCCGCATGTGGCCCCCGGGCCCTAGTTCGCCCAGGTTTGATGTAGCCGGAAATAGTCCACACCGCACGGGCCTATTCCGATAGGGGCGCTCGCGAGCAAGTCCTAAAACAATGGGGGCCTATGGAGCTAAATGCTAAAATATTTTTTTTTCTACACATTTGTATCCAAAATATCACAAATTCGAGTTCATTTTTAGCAACGTGCTCATCGATTTCCATAGTAAAAATGAAAGGTATGAACACCTACGTCCATCACGTTTCTCATACTGAGAGCAATTTTTACCTCAAACTCACTAGCATTATGCTACCAAAGATCTTTCATTGAATCCTCTCTGATGCTACTCTATTCAAGTGATGGCCATAGACCGCCAATTTCTCTGGTTATGGGCTGTACAAATATTGTAGAGTAGCCTAGAATTTAATAGAATAGATAGTGTAATAATGTGTAATATAATTGTAGGACAGCTCCCTGAAATGAGTTTGGGATGTCTGAAAATTGCATGGCACTCGCCCACTGCCTCATCGTGCGACACTCGTTATATGTAAACCCTACCTACCCACACGGACAGACAGTAGGAAGTGGCTCGCAACAGTAGACTGAACAGTTAGACAATTTAGACAGTTTATAACCACGCCCGGTTAACGCTTTAGTTTCTGTGTTGCCTGTAGGCTAGCCCAGAGCGATATATCTATGGCTCTGGGATAGCCGGCTGTACATCCAATCGACACGATATGGCTGCTGCTCCACCAAACTTTTCCTGGGTCGAGCCCAAAAAACTGGCTGCCCTAGCATACCCGTGTACCACGGGTCACTATCAATTTCTTTTCGACAGTGGGATTCAACATCTCGTGTGCCTATGTGAATCACTTCCACCTCACCATGACAGCTGTCCTGGACTTCAGGTGCATCACATTGGCATAGTGGACTTCACACCACCTAGTTCCGAACAAATTAAAAGGTTTCTGTCCATTGTCGAAGAGGCCAACTCAAAAGATCAGGTGAGCACTTTTTAAAAAGTGGTGAGGCTATCAGTCATGTCAACTAGATCTGACCGGTCTAGTGTATGTAACTACATGTATATTACCGATTTACTGTAGGGTGTTGGCGTGCATTGTATGCATGGCCACGGACGGACAGGGACAATGCTGGCATGCTACTTGGTGGAGAAAAAGAAAATATCTGGAGATGAAGCAATAAAGGAGATCAGAAGAATACGTCCAGGGTCAATTGAAACCAACGACCAAGAAAAAGCTGTACGGGACTTTCATCAAAACATTCAATGATGGCGTTTGAAAGCAGACTATATGGCTCATCATGTTGTTTGAATATATTTAGGCATTGTGTAAGCACAGGGTGGTTCTTTAAAGTAAATAAAGAAGCAAGAGGTGTATTAGACTTTATTAAAAGTAGGCCTATAGTACAGTTGGAACACAGAGGAATATAGGCACAGCTCGTCCTTATTCACATGGTCTCACATTATCAGCCACAACCACCTTGAAACAATAGGTTCATTTAGGATTTCTTGAAGCAGTTTGGAACAGTCATTGTTGGAAGGTTGGGGTGAAAGCAGCTTTGTAAGAACAGGTGATGCACTAAAGTGTCCTCTTCATTTGTAAGAAGCAGGTCTATAGTGACCTGAAAAATATTTGATAAAAAATAAAAAGTTCAAAAATATACCTCTGTCTCTGCAGCCAACATTTAACACACTATACAGTCAATCAGCAAAGGCAGCAGGTGCTCTTTCAGCATCTTTGCATTGAATCCTCAGAGTCCACATAAAAATCACTCCAGTTAGGCTATCTTTATGAGTCTCAGATGATCACTATTGCCTACCTTCCTATACCCATGTATGTTGACCACAACTTTACAGTAATATATTCTTTAGGGACAGTTCCCTTTGAAATGGTCACTTCTAGACAGAGAAAAGGATACATATTTAGGAAGACCAAAGTAACACCATTTCCACAAACAATTCTCATACACGAGAGAAAATAACCCCAATGTAAATCACTTTTTTATTTTGAAAAATATAAGACATTATGTGTTGCGACCATAAACATGTTTATAACTCCTTTAGACTCAACTCAAACTGATTTAGTCTAAAGATCCAACGCTCATCTTGACTGAGTACTTAAACCATTGCTTACATAACTGGCTATAGAACAGTGGCAACTTCTTCCAAGGCTAAATATGTGAAAAATAATACTTTGTATAATTCTATACAAATTGTACAGACAATTTCACTTTTTTTGTAAAATCTGTATTTATTTGATTTACAAAAGCCTAACATGAAATAACCAATAAAATGAAACCAAATAAACCTGTAACCTAGAATGAAAAACATGTGTTTACATGTCAGTTTACATTTGTATTTGTATTTTTTTTTTTTTTTTAGCAGAAAAAAGGAGGATATTGACACTAGAACCTTGTAGATAATTCATTAAAATGTACAAAGTAAAGTCTGGTCTTCTTTGATCTCTTGAAAATTATTTACACAACATGTTCAGAAATTCTAGACATTTGTGAACGGAGAGATGCAGGCTTATCTGGAGACCACAAAATTTCACGCGCTGCACCTACGTCATCTGTTTACCTTCAATACTGTGGTGTAAGAAACCTATGACAATGAGCAACACGCCTCCCTTGTAATTAGGCTGGTTCTGTCAAAAATAAAAATAAAATAAAATGGAAAGGGGGAAAAAGAAACCAGACTGATTCAAAAAAGGTTTCCTTCTCGTTTCAATTAAAACAGATTTTTATAAATAGAAAAACAAATCTATTGCATGACGATCAAATAAATATTTTCTACGCAAATGTTACATTCCTACATTTAGTGTTTTGTTATTTAAATTTGAACTGATAATTTCCCATTCTTTACTCATCACTGTCATACTGGTCATTGTTACACCAGCTGATCACACTGCCACTCAACTATGCAACTATCCATTCAAATCAAACAAGAGTTAAAAAAAAAGAAAAAAAAAGAAAGAAACTGCAAATTGGAGTCACAGGAAAAAATGACCACTAAAAATGTCTAACCTTTCGGGCCAAAAAAATTGGCAAACTTGCAGACAGTGGAGCAAAACCAGCAAGATACATGTCTGTCTAAATGTTGTTGCAGGAATGTTGAACATTTTCTTTCCAGTGAGTACAAACTGTACAGAGGGCATTGGCATAACCCTAGTGTTTCTGAATGGTATAAATGTTCTGGTAACCACCCTTGTTAGCGTGCAATGGACAATGGAAGTCAGGAAAACAGGTTTGCCAGTGTAGCTATACAAACAGGTGAGACCTCCAGAGATAATCCTTTCTCATACCTGCCCTAGTACTGAAATGGAATGGGTGGAGTTGTCTGTCTGGATGATGTCGTTTCCCCATTGTAGAACAAATTGAAAATCTGAAAGCAGACTATGCTCACAGAGTAGAGGGCAGCGGTAATAACAGTAAAAGGTTGGTCGAGTTTGAGTACTTATTTTCATGGAAAACATAAAAATAAGTGGGAAATACGCAATGCAGAGAAGAGCATAAAACACCATAAAATATCCCACATTACTGAAGGCTAAAAAAAAAAAAAAAAAAGAAATATTAAAATGAGAAAATATGCATCTATTCCCCCCCAACAATCTCTGAAACCAAAACATAACCCCTTCATCTGACTCAAAATTTCGCAATAAAATAAAACATTTTACAGTGCTTTTTCAATAACCTTTGAGAGGGGAAATAATGCAGTATTGTCTCTCTTATTGCAATGATGTATCTAAATAGTATTTAATGGTCCAGTTACTCTCTTAAAACAAAAGAAAACAAAAAGGTTCTGAAGAAGGAAAAAAAGGTCATTGGGAAACTCAAACTAGCTCCCCAGTGCTAAGACCAGGTACTGGAGTTGGGGTCTCCCTAACTAAGGCTCCAGTCTACTTTGTGTTCAGTTCGTTCTCCAGCTCCATGAGTTTCCGTGAAGCCTTGACCTTGTTGGACACCTCCTTTCCCTGGGAGAAGAGACGCTGGCGTTCCTTAAAGGTGAGGCTCTCAGGGGCTCCTGCTATTAGGGTGTCCTGCTCAGGCGCACTGGAACAACAAGAGTGCACTTGAGTGGAGGCATGATACTACTTGTGGATTACCTACAAGCTACAATCACAAATCTGTGCAAAAGTTTGCTTTCTCTTGGTTGTCACTCCACCTGAAATTTGACAGGGCATGGCAAGACTTGAATACACGCTCACCTTTTTGTCCACTTTTCCTTGTAAACTTCTCCCGTTCCTACAAGCCCTGATGTGTTTCCAGTGTACGAATTAAATCCTGTTACAACGTTTTAATGGTGAGAAATAAGAATGTTAAGTGAACATCGTGAAGTCATTCAAAAGTTTCCTTTCAACAGCTAGCATAAAAAATCTCCCAAGACACTGCAAAAGCTGCTGGGTCACACGCCAGATTCCCATACTGAAGACCTACAAAATATGGGGAAATATGGGGCTTTTTTTCAATGGCTGGTTTGCAACGTTCTCTACAAATGATCAGCATCTGCACTGCTAAAAGCAGGTTATCTACAATACACAACATGGCCATAAACTCTTCTTTAGTGTGGCCAAAGTTCATGTAACTCATAGCCACCATTTTCACTAACTGCAGACAACCCAGCAACTTTGTTGTAGTGCCTCAAGATGACAACTTTCATTTCATAAGATTGCAAGAAGCTGAGCAGCGAAAGACGTTGGATTAGCGTTCCAGGCATTCCAAGGCATGTCTGAAGCAGGGTCTGTTGCACAGCTGAGGACCATCAAGGGTGGAGGTCAAGCAGCTCCATTTAACTGAGCAGCTTCTGGCTTTCAAACGTTTTCACAAACATTCAAGCATAAAATGGCCATTGCTACATTAAACCTCAAATCACTGTTAATCCTGAGGTCCCAATCGGGAGTTTAAATTATTGTATACAGTAAGGCAGTACATTTACATTGGCCTTGGGGACTCAAATTGCCTGTAAGCCATATTGTGACCTTTCTGTGAGCAGTCTCTGACCTCCACCTCTCATGGTCCCCCATATAAGCATTTCCCCAAGGCTCATATGTCCATGTGTCTGTCAGAGCTAAAGGACCTTCTGTCCTGAACTACACCCTTTGAGAGTCCCTGTTGAGAAATTTGTTGTTGTTGTGGCTGTCCGTATTTCATGTTGATTTGCAAAAGGCGTAACTTGCACAACCAGAATCCAAATGCATGTGGTTGGTTTTGGGAAGGTGTGACTTGTTTCCCAAATGATGAAGGATGAATTGGGAGGGACGAGGCAGACACAAAACACATTTCCAAGTGCCGACCTAGCAGAGCACTTCAGTGGGAGAGGCAAGCCGAGTATTTCAGGAGCAAAGGCTCCACGGCTAAAAACAGGCTCATGGCTTCACTCTAAAACCAGCCGTGGCCTTTCCAACATCTGCTCCGTGGAGGAAAAACCACACGCTGAGAAAACGGAAAGCAAACACCGCCCAAGAGCACAAAAGCCGCTCTTTTAGGGATTTTAAATCTCATTCATCGAGCCAGATGTAAGCTTATACTTGGGCCTTTATTGTGATGAGGAAATAAAAAGGGGTGGAGGGTTTGGCTTAAGTTTGAGCCAAGGATACTATTTGTTTAAAATAAAACCGAGATGCCTGGATTGCTACAAAAACACATTTTTCTGTTGGTCTCAAATCTTTTGTGCTATCCCTCTGTGATAAAGGCAGGCATAGCGTTCTGATGGTCTGACTTGTTTCTGAGGCCTAAAACAATGTTCTAGGAGCTGCTCAGGCTTGGCTATTGCCACCACTGAAGTGATCTCCTATGGTCCTCAACTGGCCTGAAACAGCCAGAGCCTCAAGTCTGTGACCTGAGGCTCTGGCAATCTTCAGGAGTGTGTGTGTGTGTGTGTGTGTGTGTGTGTGTGTGTGTGTGTGTGTGTGTGTGTGTGTGTGTGTGGTAAGGGTGTTGAGAGATACAGGAGGGCAGCTTTGTGTGATGAAGCAACGGACGGAACAAACATATGGAGACAAAAACAGCCAAAAGCTCAGAGACAGGTACAAAGACACACACACACACGACAGGATCAGACAGCAGCACTGCTTAAACCACACAGCATCTCTTCAATCAACCAATTACAGGTAACAGGGTTCCCACTCTTTCTTCAACATCAAATTTAAGGACTTTTCCAGGACATTTCAAGGCTTTTTCCCTCAAATTCAAGGACACGGATCGAGGTGTAGGCTAATGTTATCGGAACAACAATACACCAATTCTCGATACAACAACATGCTAATAGAATTTCCTTTATTGCTATACCTATGAAATAAAGAGGTATGACTGGCCAGTGGTGATCGGCGTAGTGAGCAAATTCATGTTTAGAATGAGATCTTTTAAAATCAAGGTTTGGTGTAGGCCTAATTCCAGCATAGCCCTGTTGTACAATTTTGCTTAGTGCACTAGATAACTAGCCTGACATGCCAGACTATAACAGTATAGTCTGGAGACCAGTGATAGACCCCCCGAGTAAAACTGTGGCTATTTGTTAGCAATGCAGTGCATATTGGCATGTTGCAACCAGGTGTTCTTTTATTTTGAGCTTGTTTAATGTGCCTCGCTGCTGGCATTGAAACTTGTGTGTGTGTGGCCTTTATGGAATCATAACTTGTCCGCCAACATAGCACTTTGAAACGTCTTGTTGTTGTACAGTATGTGCCAGGACTCCACCAAACCACCAGAAAAGGGAGTGGTGTTGGAACTGCAGGTGTTCAGTCACAGGCATAAATTATCAGAGGGCCACAGTTATTTACAGGTTTATCAACATTCTAAATGGGTGATGATTGAAAAATACAGATTGTGCCTTATAACCTACATGTACAAGCACTAGATAACAAGGCACATCATTCTTCAAATTTGTCAGTGAACACATTTCAGGCAAAGCTGTGAACACAATACAGATAATGTTGTTTGATGTTGTTCGCTATATTTTTGTGATATATATAGGCCTATAGAAACAGGCCTAATTAACATGAAGAAATATTAGTCATATCTTTACTTAACGTTAATGATAAACAGAGTAATTATCACTCCTAAATCATTATGATTAAATACTGGAACAGATACCCGATCCTATGATCTTTAATCATAATGATTTAGGAGTGATAATTACTCTGTTTAAAGATATGCTAGCAATGCAGTGTATTTTGGCATGTTGCAACCAGGTGTTCTTTTATTTTGAGTTTGTTTAATGTGTTTAATACTACCATCATCAAACACACAAAAAAATACCTTTTTTCACGATATTTACGGCAGAGCAGACCCTCCAATTATTTGTTACAAGGGTTAAAGTTAACCAAAAAAAAACACAAATGAAAAGTATAACAGACGGTGTCGGGTTCAACCTATTTTCTTGAGCTTTTTAGACTTTGGCTCCCTGACTATTTAGTGGATGTTGTCAGCACATGTGTTCTGTGCATATGGAATGTATTTCTGGACAGGCACTGAGTATTTGAAGGGAAAAGAAAAACATTTTTCACATTTATCTGATGAATAATACACTGTATACACTAAAATAGGCACAATTTTCTTTCGCGATATTTCCGGCAGAGCAGACCCTCCAATTATTGGTTCTTAGTGTCAAAATTAACAGAAAAAACTCAAATAAAAAGTATCAGACCATGTCCGGTTCAACCCATTTTTGAGACTTTGGCTCCCTGACTATATACTATTCTATTTAAAAATACAAACCAGACAAATGTATCTCCCCAGCTTATCAAAAAGCAGCAAGTGTCTGCGAATCTGAATGAGTGGCTAAATTAAATTATAATTTTCCAGGTCAGTACATAATTTTTCCAGGACATTTTAACATTTTAGCCAATTTCCAGGTGTTTTCAATGACTGGAAAGGCCATCTCTAAAATTTCAGGTTTTCCAGGTTTTCCAGGACGCGTGGGAACCCTGGGTAAGCTGTGAGACATATTTCAGTGAGGCTGTGTGACTTAAGATTCAGTGGCTGCAGACAGAGAAGAATGAGATCATGAAAGGAAAAAGAAAAAAAAAGGCAGAAAAGCAAAAGCTGTAAACAGCAATGGATTTTTGTATCAACTGAAATTAGTGGTCATTTAAGCAAGGGAGGGGGGGTGCATAGCAGATAAGCAGATTGGCCTATTTTTTTTTATTTTGACTCCAGCAGGAGCAGCGAGGTTAGTGATTGGTCCCTCAATCAGAATGAAGAATAACGCAACTCAGGTCAAAACTGGTCTGGAGGTCAAAGGGAGGGGCAAATGTCTGGGCACCTGTGCAGGTGTGACATGCAGGTGAGGGATGCAGTGAGCTCCACTGGAGATTCAAAAAGACTCCGCTTTGACTGGGTTGCATTATTGACCTTCATTTGTGCATGGCTGTTCAAAGTCTACCTGCAACTTAATAAAGAATAAAAATATCTATGCTGATATGTAACTAAGCTATAACAGCGTCTTCAAATATTAAATTAATAATTAAATATAAAATATTTCCAACAGTAATCACCAATTCTGGATATCCCACTAGAGGGCAATAGAGATCTACTCAAAGCAAGTCAACAAATCTGAGTGTAACCTTACAAGAGTGATTATATTTCTCTCATTTGTTAAGAGAAAATTGCTGCAGGATCTAGTTTTCCATGGATTAAAATGAACATAATGGTTGAATCCTCATGCTACTGATAAAGTAGAACCTGTCTGACTAGCCACACACAAATTGGATGCCTCATTCTTTTCAGATCAGTTCCCCTTTCTTTAGTGCCAAGTGAGACTAGTACTGAGGAGAGTGGTTGCTCTAGGACCCCACCACCACATGAGTGACATCAAGCATGGCCCAATGGCCAGGGAGCTGAGGCGGGGCCAACCCACACATAGCGAGACAGACAGGGGGCAGGGCGGCAACACCAACAGTACTTTGATTGAACGTCTTGGGTGCTCGAGTGATTTCATTTTGATTTGGGATTTTTTTTTTTTGGAGTGAGGAAGGAGTGACTAATCAATTGCTTTTACGCACAGTGGGTGATTTTACTGGGAGAGGAATCATTGAAGACAAAAGGATAATTACGTTGGGAAAAATTTCAGGGAAAAAAAAAAGGGACAAAAATTACACACGGAGGACACAAAATCAAAAACACAACACTAGAGAGATGGAAAATAGAGGACAGACAAAAATCAAGGGAGATGGGATTGATGGACTAGCTAATTCTACAGCTCTAAGGATTGAATTTGACAAACAGCGTGAAGGGAAGGATGAAAAAGACCGAGAGGGGTGGGGAAAGTGGGTGTGAAGACACCCCTCTCAGCTGAAAGAACTGGATCAAACAGGAACACAAGAAAACGACAAAAAAAAACTATACGTGAAAAAAGAAACGAGAGAATGAGGAGGAGTGAACAGGGGTAGGGGGAATGGGGGGTTGTGGGTGAGGGGGTGGGGGAGGGTTGGTTTACTCCTCTCTCCTCTTTCGTCTTCTCTCTCTACCTTTAGAATTGGCTGGTGGAATGAAGTTGGGTTTGGTGGAAGGGACTGGAGGGGCCAGGCCTGCCCGGCCGGTAGTACTGTTGGCATTGTCAGCAGGCAGGTGGAACTGACTGGACAGAAAGATCCCGTCGGACATTGGGCGGGGCTTTCGCGCAAGGGGAGGCGGCTGTGGCTTATGCTCGGCGGGTGGGAGGTCGCCGTATGACTTCCGGGTCGCGGAAAGCTTAACCTGACCTGCTGGGCCAGCATCCTCCTCCTCATCATCATCATTGTACGAGACAAACTTGGCAGTGTACAGGGTGTCGGGGGAGGCGACCTGGGTTTTGAGGTAAGAGGTGTTTCTCTGGGGCGGGGGTGGTGGAGCACTGCTGCTGTTGTGGTTAGTGTTGGCTGTGTTGGCGGGGGAGGCGGGAGGGGGGGGCTGGTAGTCCTTGGGGAGGGGGGGCCTGTACAGACCAGGCTCGTCGGGGGTCAGCAGCTTGCGCTCAGCCTCTTCGTGCTGCCGGCGCCTCTCCGCCTCCAGGCGGTTATAGTACTCCTCCTCCTGTCTCCGCTGGTGGAAGGGGGAACAGCCGGTTAGAGACAGCTAGCAGGCGGCCATCTTTGGCTACGCTACCAGGAGGTTAGGCACTCATCTAGCTAGGAACTACAGCTACAGGGTTAGTGCACAGGCACCGTTTCAGTGCCTGTTAAGTGCTACACAGGACCAAACTACATTTGTTTCTTTTATACAATGATTGTACACCCTTCTGTGTAATGTGCATCTGGTCATGTCTAGGAACTAATCTGGTGTCTGTTTCTCAAAAGCATAGTAGCTAACCAAGTTAGCAACTATGTGGGTTACAATGCAATTTCCCATTGCCAACTAACGAAGTTGCAACCAAGTTAGCAACTATGCTTTTGGGAAAGAGACGCCTGTTCTGGAGTAAGGTGTGTGTGTGTGTGTGTGTGTGTGTGGGCAGGGGAATGCTAGGTCATGTTCTGGTGGCACTAGCAGACGTGGTGGTGGGCTGGGGAGTGGGGCTAAGCTGCTGAAGAGAATGGATCCATCCATTGGTCGGGGGCTTTTCTCAAGGACTGCTGGCCTTTGGGTGGCCTTTGGGAGAATCTTCAGTAGGCCATTGGGGACTCTGGGGCGCAGAATTGATTATTCTCTAAAGTGCCCAGAAGCCCTGTGTGGAGCTCCGGGTGGTTCAGGGGGCAGGGGGGGTGATGAGATATGAGATGGTGGTGGGGCTCTGATGAAGATGGCTTTACTTTGGCCCAGGCCATAGAGAGGGAGGGAGGGAGGGAGCTGGGGACAAGGGCCACTCAGTAAACTGATCAAAGCAATGTCAATGTGTGTGGGGGAATGATGACAACCAGAACACAAATACTGGAGGTTGGAAACAAACCTGAAACTGAAATGACACTGAAGTGACTCATGCTTTTTTTTTTGGTTGGTCAGGCTGTGTAGTAAGGGGGTGGGGAGTGTACACATCACACACAAGGAATGGGCAACATTTTCAAGACATGCAGTTGGACATGAGCATCAGTGGGACATTGAATTACCAGTGGTCTGAAAAAAAATGACTCACGGGACACTTTTGACAACACTAGCGAAACAGAACTGAGATGACCACACACTGAAAACAATGGGGGGTTGGGCGTGTCGAGACTTTGACAAAGAATGGAAATGACCACCGGTTCAGACCACTGGTGATTCAGTCGTCCCCATCCACAACTGTAAATAACCAACTTTAACCAAGAGAAACATAAACAACAGAACTCTCTGGAAATACTAGAACATCAACATCTTAGCGTCTTCACAAAGGTTCTGTCAGCTACTATCTGTCAACATCTCTCATCCTGCAGTGGAAAGGTCACTTCCTGTGAATAACGAGCATAATTACTGATGATCCGGGTGCTGGGGATGCTCCTCCATGCTCTCTGCTCCTCTAACCCAAGCCGTGTTTGCATGAGAGTCAGTCTACCACACTGACCACAACTATAACCTTAGCAAATCTAAGGATTGAACACTGAGTCACAACAACTGACTTCTATTTTCTGCCTGCCCTAAGTTATGATGTGTGGTTTTCAGACGGGCTTTGGCCTGGCATTACATTGCCTGAAGATGGTCAGATTGTTTTCTCTTGGTCTCCACAACAGACGACAAAGGTCTCGCGGCTATTTGGGTGGATGACAGTTGGCTTGACGGATACTTGTCACAAATACGACCACAAAGCCTGCTCTGTGAAGTCACATAATGCTGTTATGCATCTTGTAAATAAACACCAGTTTCTTACCCAAACGCTTCTTGTAGTTCTCTGGCAACAGTCTGCTTACACTTACACAAACTTCAACATGGGCAGTATTTGTAGTTTAAAATATTACTGCAAAAAATACTACTTTAACCTTGCATTCTTTTTTTTATTACTGAAACATTAGGAGGCATCTCAAACTCCAGCTAGGCGCCGCGGCTAGTTTAAACAACCCAGGTGGAGCTCCTCAAAAGAGACTTTGACATGTGGCCACGTCAGAGCTCCTCTGACGTCGCTCTGCTCCCGGAGCACCGGACGGGTGTACCTTCTCCTCGGCCTCTCGCCGGGCGCGCTCCTCCTCTCGCCAGCGTCTCTCCTCCTCCTGCTTGGCCCGGTCCTCGGCCTCCCGCTTGCGGATCTCCTCCAGCTGCTGCTTCCTCCTCCGCTCCTCATCCTGCAACTGCGGGGCGGGCATCAAACACAAGTCAGTTAAAAACCAGCGGGGGGGGAGTGGGGGAGACATTTGTGTTTTTGTCCCATAATGCACTTTGCACACAGTAACAACGTCGGCACAACGCAACATCAAACACACCACAAATGAGTGCAAATGGTACGGCACAGATGAAGATCAAAACTCACGATACTGGAGAGAGAAATGTGGCTGATCGTTTTACCATAAAATATGTTGATTCCAAAATGATCAACTGGGGTCTGTTACAAGTTTGTCGTAGTAAGCTGTGACTAATTTTACACATTGCTTAAAGTTCTCCTCCTGAGAAATTGACCAAATATAGTCTCGGGGCAAATATAGTTCCCACACTGTGCCCAATTTGGTAGTGACTGACTTCAACCACCACATCTTTACTACACTGGCCTAAATATGGAGGCCTAACCCAACAGTGGTCTCACGCCAAGCCACAAGGGCAGATTCAATTAGCCTTTCCATGCAAACAACTCCAGAGCACTGGCTGTGCTGCTATGGGAGGATGAGCAGCCTAGAGAGCGCTAGCTTAGGGCATGAGAACTCGGGGCACCCGTGGGCATAAAAAAAGGTGCTGTCCAGTGAATGCCAGCTCTGCTTAAATTCAGTCCAAGTGATGAGGCCCCAGGAGGCCCCTGTCGACGCACAAAGGATGATGCAGAGCTAGCGGACACCTGGAGTGGACCTGCGGGTGGCAGAGCTAATCACGGCCCAAGGTCCACTGAGGGCTCAATAATCCAACCGCATTCTGGGCCAATGCCCTTTAGTGAGACAGGCGTTTTGGATTCATGGATTACAATATTACGGTTTATCATTTTCATTTGGACAAATGGCTATTTTTCTCTAGCACTTCTTAATCACGAGCGAGCAGACCCTGGGTTAAAAAGGCTGTGTGTACTACAGACAGACTGACAACAAGACCATCAATACACAACGAGTAGAAAAAGTCACACCAACACATGCAGACAGATGTGTGAGAGAGAGAGAGAGAGAGAGAGAGAGAGAGAGAGAGAGAGAGAGAGAGAGAGAGAGAGAGAGAGAGAGAGAGAGAGAGAGAGAGAGAGGGAAGGAAAGAGAGAGAGAGAGGGAGAGAGAGAAAGAAAGAAAGAAAGAAAGAAAGAAAGAAAGAAAGAAAGAAAGGGAGAAAGAAAGAGAGAGAGACATCGAAAGAAAGTGAGAGAGAAACATTAAATAGAGCAGAGAGGCTCATGTCAATCTCAATCCAGCGTCGATACAAACAAAAGTCACCTGACTCCCAGTTTAGAACAGGGAGTGAATCCGTGTTAAAAACATTCATCAACCGGCTGCGAGAATAAATGCATGTCAAAGGAGTCGTCAGACGACACACACTGGCTCACACACTGATACTGCACGCAGAGGAGAAACACAACAGCCCAATGAGCACCACCACACGATGACGACGACGATGATGATGATGATGATGATGATGATGAAGATGAAGAAGGGTGATGGAAAGGGCCCCGGTACAGGCAGGCGGGCAGGCAGGGTCACTGCTAGGGAGAGCCCCAGGTCATGCACAGAGACCCTTCCTGGTGTCCTGCATTCACCGCACTCACACTGCATGGGTGCTGTGCCCACTGGCAATACAACATCGGCCAGTGTCTGACTTGGGTGATCTAAATTTATATTAGCAAAAAGATTGCTTTTGGAATGAAATATGTATCAATTCATTTATTTATGTTTAGCCTGTGGTTTTAAGCACTTGCCAATTAGCATCGGTTTGTGTCCAAACAAAATCATGTATATCGGATGATCATATCCAGGGAGGTTGTTCTGATTGTTTAAGACGGGTGGATTCATCAGATACTGTAGCTTCCCTCACGGCGAGTGTAAAATGCGTTAAGGGAGGGCAGACACTTAAGATGAGGACTACAGCACAGTTTAACAGCAGTGCTTCAGCAGTGAAGGAAGGGCATCACAGCCAATGCACATCCCATGATGCTTTGCCAAGAAGCTGCAGCCCCCCCCAGAGGCCCCCCTCCCTACAACCCATCCTACCCCGTCAAACCCCCCCAGACCCCGAAAGCACCAGAGGAGAGGGAGCCATGTAAGAGAAGGAAGAGGAGGAAGAGGGGGGGCGGGGCGGAGTGGAGGGGCGGGTAGAGAAAATGAGCGCCAGGAAGTCACAGGTGGAGCCTCAAACAGGAAGTGTTCGAGCATAAAGAACATACCAAGTCTAGAACAGAGATTGCTGGGACAGCAGTCTGCTGCGGGAAAGAAAGAAAGAAAGAAAGAAACCAATAGAGAGACAGAGAGAGGGAGGAAGAGAAAAAAAACAAACAAACAGAAGAGGGGAAAAGGGGGGTGATTTAGGGCAGGAGGAAACAGAAGAAATAAAACAAACAGAAATAATAATAAAAAAAAAAACAGAAGAGGAGCAGGAAGACGGAGGAGGAGGGGGGAAGGGGGGGAAAAAAAGAGAAGATAAAAGTGAAAACATAGTTTGGGCTCGGACGCAGTGATGTGCTGCCAGGAACATTCCGGAGCAGCATGGGATTGATTAGTGTCTGCGGCCCACAGCCCCTCAACACCCCTCCCCTCCCCACCCCACCCCACCCCACCTAGAGAGGAGTGCTGGCAAGGAGCTGGAGACATGAGCTTTCACCAGGAATCTCCACTTCATTCCACAGAGCTCCCCCAACACCCCAAACCCACCCACCCCCCTCCAGCGCTAACACAATGTTTTTGCTCATCAAACGCCCTCCACGCCTAACCTTCCACCCATACAACTCACTCTCTCCAGCGGCCCGACGCCATTAACCTCATACCATATATGGCATCTTCCTGCTAAATGCTTACAGAAGGCTTTTTTTTTTTCTCATAGGACGAGCTCATAAGGGTTTGCAAGCCAATGGTTTTATTTTTTTGCCTGGCTTTCTCTTCTGCTCTTAGGCAGCAATAAAACAGCACTCATCTAAACGGCCATCTGCTCTAAAGTAGCTGGACGCCCTGACTTCACACACAATGTTACAGTGAACAGGGCAAAGATGCACCACTGCCAGACTACTGTCAATCTCACCTAAATCTTCCCATTCATGGCGTGTGTTTATTTGAAAAAAGGCAATAGTGCTGTCAACTTTGGTGAACTTCAATACAAGCACAAATAGGATTATTTCCAATTGAGGTGGGGCAGAGGCGCAGCAATCTGGATTTGCTAAGCCTCCAAACGTTTAGTGTGATAATGGATGTGGCCTTTGGACGTGTCGAAACCCTCCCATCCACCCTCCCATTCCTGCAACTAGAGAGAGAGAAAGATAGAGAGAAAGGGAGGGAGAGAGAGAGAGAAAGAGCGCGCAGCAGAGCAAAAGCAATGACATAAGCATGGTGCAGGTGCACATTGCAAAAACATTCATTCGGAAAAAAAAAAAAAATCTAAAAAGAACGGAAGAAAAACAACCTCGACCGTCCGGATGCCGGAGAGATCCTCCAAAGGAATTTTCTCCAGCCAGCCTTTTGTGGTGTTGTGTTGCTCACTCCTGACAAACGTCTCCCTAGAGACCTCTCTGACCTTCACCTTAACCTTGACCTGCTGCAGGCCCTCGCTGCCCTCTGCGCTGGGTTCTCAGCCCTCGCCTCGGACTTCCTGTGCGGACGCTGGGGGTGCAAACTCTTGTAAACGTTATCTGGCTTCCTCTCCGTGTCTGCTATGCTCTACTCTACTCTGTGTTGTACTCTGGGCTCTGCTCTGCTCTGGGCGTGGGCTCTGGGGCTGCTGCCAAGTCTCCGCCAAGTATGCAGCAGCAGTGCAAGATGGTGTCCAACCCACCCCACAGCAACCATTGGTGCCATACTGGTGTTGTCGCTGCTGCCATTTTACAAGCTTTTGTTTTGAACGGCACTTAAGTGTTTGTGGAATTTGGAAAGAAGTCCTTGAGGAGGAACACAGAGCAGTTAACAACACAAAGCAGCTATCACGCTATCAAGCATGGCAACCAAACAAGGCCTGGGCGATGGTTGGAAAGCTGACGCTGTCTACAGCCAGTCATTTCAGGACATTACACTGGGGAAAACAAAAAGACTTGAGAGATTCTAACAAACACCATCAGGGATTGAATTTGACCACAATTATACAAAATACATTTTCTTGAAACATATTATTACAAATCCTGAAATGACTAAAATTTGCATCAAAGCCAACTCAAACCCTGATGAGGGGGTCTGACTGGAATTGAAGCAACTCATCTGGCCACCCCACCCCACCCATCAACCCCACCCCTTCCTCCTCCCCTCCTCCAGCGGCTCACCCGTGCTCGCTTCTCGGCCTCCAGCCTCTGCATGATGAGGGTGGTGTCCACGTCTTCATCATCTTCATCTTCGTCGTCGTCTTCGTCGCTCTGCTTGGACTCCTGCAGCCGCTTCTGGAACTGCCACTCCAGCATGAGCTTGCGCAGGCGGTCGCTCTCCTCGGCCGTGCGCTCGGGCTTGGCCTGAAGCTCCTGGATCTCCCTGTCCAGCAGATCCACGATCTGTAGCTGCTGCTGCTTCTCCAGCTTCTCGCGGGCGTCGCGCTTCCACGGGTCGGGCGAGAGCGAGTCGCTCGACAGCTCCTCCTTGCTGATGGTGATGTACTGCAGGTCGCGACGCTCGATGGTGCGCGGCTGCTGCTGCGGCTGAAGGTCACGGATCACCGTGTCGCCGGACGGCGGAGGGGCTCCAGTGGCGGCCATGGGGCCCGACATGCCCCGGGGCAGGCTGGACAGCTTCTCGGGCCGGCTGGGCATGGGGGCGGTGGCTGGCATGGGCTGGGACTGGGGGGGCGGTGGCTGGGGCTGGGGGGGCATGTAGGGCTGCTGCTGCTGTGGGGGGGGCATCTGCTGCATGGGTCCGGGGCCGGCTGGCGGGGGCATGTGGTGGGGGTGCGGGTGGTGGGGCATGGGGGGCAGCGTGCCGTGCTGGTTGTGCTGCTGCTGCGGCGGCCCGCGGATCTGGCCCAGCTTGCGCTCCTGCTCCCGCCTCTTCCTCTCGCGCTCCTCCTCCAGCCGCGCCTTCTCCTTCTCGTACCAGCGCTGCTGCTCCTCGCGCTTCTTACGATCTGCTGCAGCTGCCGCTGCCGCCGCCGCCGCTACCTGCTGCTGTTGCTGGGAGACGGGCGGCGGGGGGAGGGGCATCTCGGGCTGGGGCTCGTAGTCGTAGTGGGCCGGGGGAGGCGGTGGCGGAGGGGGCAGGTCGGTGCGCGTGGGCTGGGAGTGGGGGCCCGGCGGGGGCCCTGGGGTCTTCCAACGGCCCGGCCCACTCTTGTGGTTGCTGGGGGTCTTGTTGGCAGTGCTGACCGAGGCGTTGGAGTAGTTGAGGTGCTCCTGGCTGGACGTGCTGGACTCCAGGGAGGACGACACCTGCTGGTTCCAGTGCTCGCCGCTGCCCCGCTGGTAGTCTGGCAGGTGCTGCGGCTGCAGGTAGCCACCGGGCACGTCACACAGCTCCTCCTGAGAGTGAGCCACTCTCTGTGGACACACACACACACACACACACAGTTTACACAGGGAAGAATATAGCCTCATTCAAAGATTATACAAATATGGCACACATCTTCTAAGCTTTCAGAGCAAGACAAATTATTAGTAATATCATTAATTTCCCTCTTCAGCACACACACACACATACACAATAACTATACAGTCTTACACATACATGTACTTTCTCTCACATGAAAGTCTGGTTCCAAATCGTCCCAACCTGTATTCCACCTGTGCAATTAGCACAGGTGATTTCCTTAATTAGCTAATTAAGGAATTAGACAATTAATGATGTTGGGCAGCTAATTAGAATCAGCTGGCTCAGTCAATGGTTGGAAGAAATATATGGTAAGACTTGTTTTCTGAAGTCAGACTTTCACATCTCCACACACACACACACACACACACACACACACACAGACACACACACACACACACACACACAGACACACACACAGACACACACCTGCATGGACATGTTGTTATTGTGATGGACCTCCATGGGGGGTCTGTCCTCGTTGTTCTGCCAGGGCTGGTTGGGCGAGGGCCCCACGCGGTCCTGAGACTTGGAGGCGGGGAATGTGAAGTACTCTCTGGGGTAGGTCTGCGTGGGGATGGGGTAGGCCTCGGGGCGCGGGGGAGAGGGCTCCTCCTGCAGGCGGAACAGGGGATAGATAGGTTAGACGAGACACACAGACAGATGGGGAGGCCCAAGGGTGCGGTGCAGAACGAGGACCACAGACCAGAAAGAACAAAGGAAATGACAAGCTAATACTTTTAATTGCACACATTCCTAATCAGTTTTGGGCTTCCGAGGACGTCATTATGGGCAGAGAGCTTTGTGGAACTATTCCAGGATGACTCCCTTCAGCCAAACCCAACTGTGAGAAAACAAACTGCAGGCGTTTAAGGGAGCGGTGACATGCACGTTTTGAGGGGCCGCATTCAATTCCACGAGTGCTGCCTGCCTGCCGCACGCCTCTGCAGACAGGCCAACATAAACACAGCCTCAAGCCCTCACCACAATCAACATGCAACGCTATGCATGCATGCACACTCCTCCCTATGTTATTCCACACCACACACACACACACACACACACACACACACACACAAAATGCATGCATCCACACTCCTCCCTATGTTATTCCACCACACACACACACACACACACACTCTCTTTTGCATCCTCCGTGACATCACTCAGCCCCTGAGGGGGCACACTGTCGCCCACTCCGCCCCACCCTCCACTCCTCCCATCCCCACCCGTACGGGCGGGAGCGAGGGCCTCTATACGGCTTGCGTTTGTGACGCCAGGTGGCTCTGGCTGTGGTCAGGGAGCTCTGACAGTACAGTATACAGTAGTGAGTGGTGGCAGGCAGATGAGGAGACAGAGAGATTGTGGGTGGGGGCGTATTGGGGAGCCTGCGGTGGGATCAGCTAATCAGAGGTGGAGGGAGAGGTTTACAGGAGGGGGGAACCGCGCTGGGGCCGTATGTCTGTGTGTGTGTGTGTGTGTGTGTGTGTGTGTGTGGGGAGGGGGGTGCATGATTAGGATTAATTGCCTGATGGCTCTGGCAAAGCGAGATCAAAGCTTTCTCGATTACAATGCACAAGATGGGGGCCAAGCCCAGATTGGGGGAATACCCAGCGGATGCTATTAATGCAGGCCTGCTATCGGCGTTGCCACGTCCCTTACTGGAGCCCCGCAAAGCTGCACCCACACAGGGGAGCCTCTGTACTGCACTGTGCTGTGTGTGCTTGGCATCCCCAACAACAAAGAGCTATTAGCTTTAATAGCACAGCTAGCGTGCACTCGCAAAAAGTCAGTGACCTTGGGAAAGGGCATTTTTAAAGCTCGCTAAACACAGGCATGCAACATTCCTCCATCGGATGTTGTTTAGGGGAGGAGACGAGAAAGTAAATTGTTTGCAAACGTGTGTGTGTGTGTGTGTAAGTGTGTATTTGTGTGTATTTGTGTGTGTGTGTGTGTGTGTGTGTGTGTGTGCGTGCGTGCAGACTCACATCAGCGCAGAGGTTGCCGGTGGAGACGGAGGTGATCTTGCCCGGTCCTCCAGGGTACACAGGCTTCCCTCCTGGACTCTGGGCCTGGTCTGGGAGGGACAGAGAGAGAGAGAGAGAGAGAGAGAGAGAGGATCAGCACAGCTTTGCCTTTATGTGGTCACCACTCCACCACTAGCTGAACCCAAACCCCAAACCCAAACCCAACCCTACACACACACTGAACATTAAAGGCCGGGTCTCCTA
>JAODXP020000025.1:2748242-2760742 GCA_027497455.2 Sardinella longiceps
CTCCCCCTTTCTGTCTCTCTCTATCGTTCATCGTAATCCCTCTCTCTCTCTCTCTCTCGCTCCTTTCCAAGGCCCCTTCTGTATTTTTCTCCCTCATTCCCTTCTCTCCCATCCTATAGGGGCCCCTGGATGCCTACCCAACCACACTATGGATCAGCACGCTAGCTGCCTGGCACACAGTCCGCCACCACAACCACCAGCTAGCAAAACAAACCACATCACCATCAGGCACCTGGTGGCAGCCCACATATCAAACATCCCCACCACCACACTGACAAGAAGGGAGAAGGGAGAAGAGAGAGAGAGAGAGAGAGAGAGAGAGAGAGAGAGAGAGAGAGAGAGAGAGAGAGAGAGAGAGAGAGAGAGAGAGAGAGAGAGAGAGAGAGAGAGAGAGAGAGAGAGAGAGAGAGAGAGAGAGAGAGAGAGAGAGAGAGAGATTCTCCCCGAGACTGATCCCTAAAAAAAGAAAATAGGATATGAGAAAAAAAAACACAATGACAGACAGATTTACATGCTGAGACCACCATACTTCTAAGAGAGGAGGAAAAGCAGCGGGGCCAAGAGAACCAAACCTTTAAATATTTATAGCGTGAGAAACATTTGGAGTGCGTTAGAAGCAAGCGAGGCACAACACGCGGAGGGCTTTGATGTGGCGCGGGGGATGAAGAGCCCAGTGGTTGAAATGCCACTTTTGACGGCGTGCCACCGGCGGCAAGTGCTGAGGTGTCCACTCTGATTACCGCAAGCTGTGTGTGCGTGAAGCCCCTCGGCTGCGGAGACCCCCGTCTGACGACTACGTTGAAAGGCTCGACGCATCCGTCACGGAGGGGCCGCTAGTCACACGATACTACTCGGCAAAGCCATCAAACCTTCCAGAATGCGGGCGAATGTTTTGAAAAGCATCTCAGCAAAACAAAAAGCTCCGCAGAAAAGTCGCACTGATCCTCTCAAACTCTTTTCCACGTGTTCCAGCAAATCCGGCAGAAAAGAGTGAATCCGGCACAAAAAAAAACCTTACCGCTCTTCTTTCCCTTCTTTCCCCCGTGTCTTCGGCCTCATTCTCCTTCTCTAAAGAAAGCAGCCTCAGTCTCCTCATGACGCCTCCTGTTCTGGCCATGGCTCTGGTGAACTGTGGCAGGTGTGTGGAGTGCACACATGTGCATGTGCTCCTGTTGCTGCACTTCTCAAGCCCCAATGGCGTGCACTGGCTCCACCTTGAGCGCTGCTGAAAGGGAGAGGGCGGCGGGGGGGAGGGAGGGACATTCCAACGACCCCCCTGGGGGCCTGAAGTCCACCCCTTGGGGAAGCCAAAGACAATGCCTCAGGTCAGCACGCTCCCAACAGGCATCCGGTTTCAGACCAGACCAGACCAGACCAGCAGGTAGCACGCCAGGAGCAGAGAGATAGGGAAAATATGGCTTCGAGTTCAACCACCGGACCCGTGTGTGTGTGTGTGTGTGTGTGTGTGTGTGTGTGTGTGTGTGTGTGTGTGTGTGTGTGTGTGTGTGCATTTATGTTGTGTGTGATTTTCAAAGTGTGTATTATGGTGAAGGGAAGACCACACAGTGCACACAGATCAAAAGGTGTCCAATAGTGGCAATATTGGCTACGCTTCCATGCCTATGACAGGAGAATGGGAGTGTGTGTGCACAGGAGAACGGGAGTGTGTCTGCATTGAGGAGGTAGAGATGGTGAGGTGGGACTCACTTCGCCTTGCAAACACTGAATTCCTTTCTGATGGTGTAAGTAATGAGCTAGAAAGATCCACTGATGGAGCTACCCGATAGGCCAGGCCACAACACACTATGTGGGTGGGAACAGTATCACTATTGTGTGTGGCATCTCTTGTGCTGGGTGAGATGAATACGAGTATGACTGTGTGTGTGTGTGTGTGTGTGTGTGTGTGTGTGTGTGTGTGTGTGTGTGTGTGTGTGTGTGTGTGTGTGTGTGTGTGTGTGTTGATAAGCTAGTTATTGAATGCTCTGCTGCAGTGATCTCATCTCGACGCACACTTCACTTTAAAGAGAGGTGTTAGAGTGTGAGAAATGGGCGTGTGCCCACGCACACACACACACACACACGGCCACCTGTGCCACAGCTAAGTGTGATGTTTAGCCATTTTGACACACAAAAAGGCAGGTCATGTACGCAGCGCGCGCACACACACACACACACACACACACACACACACACACGCACACACACACGCCCACACACAAAGAAAGCTGCAAAGTGTGGGATTTTGGCAGATGAGCTTGAAACAGTACGACTCTATAAAAGTCATTAATGAGACTCAGATGTGCTTTAACAGTTGCTTTGATTACTACTGTAGTCTACCCACTCACTCGCACACACACACACACACACACACACACACACACACACACACACACACACTAAAGACTTTATAGAGGGGCTTGTGCAGATAACTACTGGAAAAAAGTAATACCACAAGCAATCTAGTCTTCAAATAAGCCCACCATCCACCATCAGCTTTGAATCCCTCCATGAGGCATGCTGTGTGTGTATGTGTGCGAGCGCTGTGTGTGTGTGTGTGTGTATGTGTGCGACTGTGCGTGTGTGTGTGTGTGTGTGTGTGGTGTGTGAGAAAGAGAGTGAGCGGGCGTCTGCTCCAGGAGACTAGATGTGCCAGTGATTTTCATTAGCAAGTCACTGCTGGAGGGGGAAAAGTAGAGCAATAGCTTGTCTGCCAGTGGTGGTGGGGGGTGGGGGGTGAGAATCTGTGTCAAGTAGTGAATATGTGCACACCTTTTTAATGACATAGACCAAATATATAATGAACCATAGATGTGTGCAAGTGTGTGTGTGTGTGTGTGTGTGTGTGTGTGTGTGTGTGTGTGTGTGTGTGTGTGTGTGTGTGTGTGTGTGTGTAGTGGTGAGGACTGATGTAACAATTTAAACTTTACACCCCTTGATTACACCCAGACACTCTGGAGACAGAATCAGCACAAAGAGACAATTAGTGTGTGTGTGTGTGTGTGTGTGTGTGTGTGTGTGTGTGTGTGTGTGTGTGTGTGTCCTGTAGCACGTCCAAACATGTCCCTAGAGTGTTGTTGACACAAACACCCCATTATATCCAGTCCATGATCTCAGAAACACAACACACACACACACACCCATCATTTGTGTCAAACCCCAAACAAACACACACAGAGAGCTTTAAAACTAAACAGACACCAGTGGCAGGGCTACTAGCCCACACAACCAGTGTGTGTGTGTGTGTGTGTGTGTGTGTGTGTGTGTGCGCGTGAACACTGAAGCCATCTAAGAGTAGTAGAGAAACCAAAAACAACTCCAAGGCCATTTGCATGTGCGTAACTCTTCCAGTGTGTGCACTATTAGAGTTCAGTGCGCACTAAACTAGCAGGATGCAAAGACAGCAGTAGTCTAGCGTCACTAGAGTCACTCACATTGATCTACTACCCACCACAATCACCACATTTCTACTTGCATCTGCCCAGGTCTTGTCTTCTTATCAGGCGAGTCTCATCTAAATGGTGACAGTTTGAGCCAAGTGCGCATACATGCAGTGTGTGTGTGTGTGTGTGTGTGTGTGTGTGTCCACTGTATTTCTGTCCAGTCATCAGTTTGAAGGGCAGGGCACATTCACACTAAGGTGTGCCCTGTACTGTCAGGACTTATCTAATGACAGAGTGGGCACGCACGCACACACACACACACACCAACCCAAACATGCCAACGCCTCCACACAAGTAACACCAACACGCAGAGTTCCCTCAGGGTCACGCCTGATGTGTGGTTACTAAGCAACGGCCAAACAAAGCACCAGTGCGAGCCACATCACTGTGCCATCTATCCCTGCCATTCGACTGACCGGGGCTTCCTGGTCCAGAACACCCCAGTGACTGCTGGGAAATGGAATGTTCCAGATGATTTCAGCAGCTCACTAATCAAAATGCAAGTCAAAGACGCAAAACGCACCTCAAACAAACAACAAAGTGTGTGTGTGTGTGTGTGTGTGTGTGTGTGTGTGTGTGTGTGTGTGTGTGTGTGTGTATATAGAGTCCTGGGTGTGTATTTGAGCAAGGCAAACACTGGACACAAAGTGTCAAGTGGGACTTTCCTCCTTGTGAGTTCTGGTGTGTTTCAGAAGTGCATCACAAAATACAGCATGGAGGATGTTTGAAGTATCAGCGCCTACGTTTTATTGTGTTTTAAGTGTGTGAGATTACAAGTGTGTGTGTGTGTGTGTGTGTGCGTGTTGGAGTGGGCGCTGTGCCGGGTTCCCAGCCCCTGCTCCCCTGTAGCTGCCCCACCCTGTAGCTTCCTGCCCACGGAAGCCTCTGGAAGCCTCGGCTACTCAGTCAGGAAATTGAAGCTAAGACACGAGGACCCCGCTGAAGAGGCTGCCCTTGCACTGCCTGCGCTAGAAACGAGAGGTTTGAGTGTGTGTGTGTATGTATGTATGTGTGTGTGTGTGTATGGAGGGGGCCGACTCTAAACAGAAGGCTTCTGTCTGCAGCCTAAGCCAGACAGATGGTATGTGAGTGAGTAAGTGTGTGTGTGTGTGTGTGTGTTAGCGAGGGAGAAGGAGGGGCATGGGGACACAGGACCCCTAAATCTCCCTCTTCCTGTCTGGCTGGCTAAAGTGTGCTGCGGGTTGAGGGAGGCCAGTGGAAGTGTCTGGGGCCCCCGGGGGGGTTTGAGAGAGAGAGAAGGAGCACAGGGCCAGCCCAGACCTCACACTCACTTCAGCCCAATTTGTTCACAGCTCTGGGGGAGCTTAGAGAAACACACGGGATATGTGTGTGTGTGTGTGTGTGTGTGTGTGTGTGTGTGTGTGTGTGTGTGTGTGTGTGTGTGTGTGGAGAGAGTGTGTGTGTGTGTGTGTGTGTGTGAGTGAGAGAGAGAGAATAAAACATAGAAATAGCATTTAATAGAAAAGTCAACACTAACACAATCCACACAGGCACAAAGCCAGGTCTGGCAAGCAAAAAGGATTGTAACAGAAAACCACAAACAAACACACACACACACACACACACACACACACACACACACCTCTATCACCATCCTTATCGCCTGTGTCACAAACTGAGAACTTTCTGTGATGAACAGGAACAGCACAATCTAACCAGCTGACCCAATGACAGAACTAGGAAACATCATCCAAAGCGTGTGTGTGTGTGCGTGCGTGTGTGTGGTGTCTGGTGGTGAACAAGTCTCTGTGCTGGCGTAACCCAGCTCCTTTCTCAAATGAACTCTGTATCTGCCAGTCAACTCTGAGTGGCCTCCTATGGTGACACAAGGCTTTAATGACTTCAGTGTGTGAAAGGGTCCGTCTGTGTCGGATTCGTGTGTGTGTGTGTGTGTGTGTGTGTGTGTGTGTGTGTGTGTGTCTGTTAGAGTGTGACCGACAGAAAGAGAAAAAGACATGACAAGCTGTACTCTGCTTGCTTGAATTAAATGAGACCAAACAAAGGCGTCTGTTTTTTGCGCCCTACTGGATTCATAAAGTCTGTGTGTGTGTGTGTGTGTGTGTGTGTGGGGTTTCATCCTTGATGTGGCTTTTCACTAAACTGCCTTTCAGCAGTAGAAGTCTGAGGGTCTGGTCCCCACAATTTCACCCACTTATCCATCTATCCATCCATCCATCCATTTATCTATCTATCCATCCATCCTTCCATCCGCCCAACTTCCTCTGTCCCTCGTCTCCTCTTCCCTCTGTTCCTCACTGCCTTCACTCTTTATGTCAGGAGTTACAGTGAAATGCCGTCCCCCAAAAACACTTCCAGAGCCCCTCACACCCAAGCACATGGCACATGGCGCGCACACACACACACACACACACACACACACACACACACACACACAGCCAGAGATGGAGACATAAATACGGTAGTTGACACGGCAGGGCTGGGGCCTCTAGCTGTGGCTTTTAATGTGACGCAGATGTGCTGCCGCCTGAAGATGACTGAAGATGACAAACCTAAGCCACGTGTGTGAACACACAGACACACACACACACACACACACACACACACAGACTCACACACACAGACACGTATATTCACAGCTGGGTCCAGGACTGTGCGTCACAGACCTCAAAACAATAACCCCCCTTCAGCCTGAGCAACACAAGGCCTTGTTGGGGTGGACAAATACGAACAAAGTGCCTCCTGATCCCCTGACATCCAAACTCAATCCAAAAATGGAAGACCTGCAGGGGCCTTGAAAAAGAAAAAAAAAAAAAAAAAAAAAAAGAAAGGAAAAAAAAGTCTGGCTGAAAAAGTCCAACTTTCCAAACTAACCAACTTTCGGGCTGCAAAATGTCCAAAAAAGGCTGTAAGTGTTTAAGCTCTTAAACTGCTTCCCTAGAATACCACAGAATTCCCAACTCCGTCTGTCTGGAGTCCTTTTCCTTTCCCGGTGCAATCCTACATCCATCCCAACCACCTTGGTGATGCTCCTGGGCCGATGCCATCGGCGCCTCTACTAGACCCATCCACTCTGCTGCTCCGCTGCCAACTCAAACCGCCTCGTTCCAGTCAGGCTCACTTAAGCAGGCGCTCGCTGCCTCTGGGCACCCAGCCCCTCACTCGGGACTTTCCAGTGGGCAGCGGGTGCCATCTGTGCGCCGCTGCTCACCGCCGTGAAATCTCCCAAAGGAGCCTGGCATGGGTGCTCCAGTGTCCATGACCTGTGACCCTGACTAATGATACACTGCAGCGCGACTCGCCTCACGGTTGGACGGCGCCGCCATCCATCGCTCTCAACACTGTTCCCAGGTCAGTTTTCTTAAAGAGCTGCTGAGATGGTTAGGAGCAGGTGTGCTTCTACCTGGGATTCACAAGTGACGGGAGCAGAGGCTCAGCAAAGTAGAGATGCAGAGAGTAGGAGTGTGTGCAACACAACCACCTCCGACAGACAGTGGTGAGGTGTGAGACAGTACTGTGTGTGTGTGTGTGTGTGTGTGTGTGTGTGTGTGTGTGTGCGCTACTTAACACTCCACAAAGCCACACATGTTTGCTCTAAAGAGTTGTTGTCTGCAGCTCCTTGAGATGATTACATCACTAGTGAATCACAGTGAAACATGACATAATGGTGTCCTCATAGCTCACAATTAGACGCCCTGATGACAGCAAGCCAACACCCTCAGTGGCCAGAGCGAGTGGCCTGAGCGTCTGACCAGCCAGCTGCCTCTCTCCCCACCACACACACACACACACACACACACACACACTGCCCCTAAATCTCCAATCTAGCACTGCCATCTCTTCCCATCATTAGGCTACTGAGTAAACACAACCAAAATAGGAACACATCACGGCTGACAGCTTGCCTGGGACTTGGGGGGGGGGAAGCCACCATTCCAAAGTAAGTAAGAGGTATAGTGTGGTTTTAAACAGACACATGAGCAATGGACCAAACACACACACACACACACACACACACACACACACACACACACACACACACACACACACACACACACACACACACACACACACACACACACACACACAGCTTAGTATGTGGAACTTTGTTTGCATTTCAAATTTATGACATTGCCAGGGTGATCTACTTATTTTCAGTTCCTTTCTTTCTCTCTCTCTCTCTCTCTCTCTCTCTCTCTCTCTCTCTGTCTCTCAGTAGGAAGTGGAGGCGTCTGTTTGGAGAGCACATCCTCCCATTGTGGAGCCAAGTGAGGAGAAGAGGAGAGGAGAGGAGAGAAGGGAAGAGAAGGCTGGGCTGTGTTGGGCTGTGTTGTGTTGGGTTGGGTCGTTCGGCTCTCTGTGTGGGAACTCAGAGAGAGTGAGGGTGGGGACTAGAGCATTGTGCTCTCTAACACTAACTAAACACACAAACAAAAACAATCAAACATCCAAAACATCGTTTTTTCCACTCTCAAGTCTCACGTGTGTGTGCATGTGTGTGTGTGGATTTCTCGGTCATCTCAAGCTACGGGGGGAAACGTGGGACAATGCGAGAGGGACTCCCTTGTGTTTTGGCGTGAGGGGGGTGTGGGGTCAGGATATCCCTTCAGCGACTTCCTCCTGGAGCAGCACACACAGTGTTGGGCCACCGACCCCTGCTGAGACGCACAGCTACGGCTAACGCTAACTGCTACACAGCTATGGCTAACGCTAATAGTCGCTACCCTGCACCACACACCCACCTATGGCTACACGGGCAGCCCCACACAGCACACAGGCTAAAGGCTAGCAGTGGGAATGCCTAGAGGTGAGGGTCAGTCGACCAACTCTGTGTGAGAAAGTGAAGTTAGGAGCAGGCATGAGTGAGTGTCTATTTACGGCTAGCCTTTAGCACTTGAGCCTAGGTGCTAATGTGAACCAGAGTGTGTGTTTATGTGAGAGTGAGTAAGGGCATAACTGGAGCATGACTGTGTGTGTGTGTGTGTGTGTGTGTGTGTGCATATTTTGAAGTGTATTTCCACAGAAGATGAGCAAGGCGTGTTTGTAATGTACCCTGTGATTCTGAGTCCTTTCACATGCTGTGCTCAATGATTAACAATCTGACCCTGACACAAAACACACACACACACACACACACACACACACAAACACACACACACAGACACACAGACACACACACACACACACACACACACACGCTACAGGCCAGAAATATATACAAACTCCTAACATGAACCTGCAAACACAAACTTGGATGTACAAACATTCTAAAAATGCCAAACACACGCACCCTCAATCTGACCTCCCAGAAATGCCAAAATCCTCACACAAACACACCCTTAACTTCCTTAAAAGGCCATACAGGCCCCATAAGCACTTGAGCTCTCTTAGGATTTAACACACACACACACACACACACACACCAAGACACCCACAGCCATGGAAACAAGTGCTAGGAGGGACGCTGGAGACAAGTTCACTCAAGCAGAAGCTGGGAAAGCTGAGCCCATGCGTTAATAACACATTCGTCCCCAAAAACTCGTTTTTCTTCCTCCTTTCATCTCCTCACTCTTTCAACTCCCCGAGCTCTCCCTTTCTTCCTGCTTCTCACACCTCTCCGCAACACACTCACAAGCACACATACACACATTTATACACACACACACACACACACACACACACTTATAAACACACACACACACAACCAGCACTATCTCCAGCCTAGATGTGGCACCAAGCCATGATAAGCAGGTGTGTGGATGACCATGAGATCCATAGGACAGACAGACAGACAGACAGACACAGAGATAGACAGAAGGACACACAGTACGGCAGTGAGGAGGCAAACTCCTAAAGGCGGCACAGAGAGGAGGAAAAACGGCACTCCTGACACAGTCCTTCATCTAAGACGCGTATCCCATTACAACCTCTTCATTCCACACACAGGAAAACAGTCCCACAGACACAAACACATAGAGATAAACACACTCTCAAAGCAATCAGGATAGGAGACATGTTAGAACAAACTATTCCTCCCAAAACAACTCCTTAAGCCTTGTGTGTGTGTGGTGTGTGTGTGTGTGTGGGTGTGTAGCTAAGGTAGGTGTGTGTCTTACCGCTGGCTCCTTTTTCCCGACCACGGAGAACCACATGCTTGCTCCCCTCTGTATCTCTCTCTCTCCCTCACACACACACACACTCACACACACAAACTATCCTTTTGGGTTTGGTCCACGTGAGAAGTGCAGGACGCTGGCAGGCAGCGAGAGGAGTGGGATCCTTCTGTCACTCCCCTGGAGTAGAGAGGTGTGTGTGCACTCTCTCTCTCTCCCTCACAGTCCCACCACTGAAGAGAAGTAGGAGGGAGAGAGGGAACGAGGGAGCGTGCAGGAGGAGGAGTGCAGCAGTGGCGTCGACTGGAGCATGCTACTGGGGCAGCGAGAAGCGCGCGCGTGTGTGTGTGTGTGTGAGAGAGAGAGAGAGAAGCGGGTGGGTGCGCTCACTCGGGGGGATCCCACGGAACGTCCACACATCCAGGCTGAAGAGCAGCAGGTCCGGGCGGGCAGACAGGCAGACAGACAGGGGGAACGCAGGGCGACACTCCCTTCAGAGGGACGGCAAACTTTCTGCGCACCTCGGCTCCCGCCTCTTTCCTTCGCTCTCACTCTCTCTGGGTTGTTCTTTCTCTCTCACTAACTCACTCTCTCACTGGGTCGTTCTCTCTCTCTCTCTCTCTCTCTCTACAGTGGGAATGTCTCTCTCTCTCAGTGGGTCGCTCTCTCTCTCTCTCAGTCTCAGTCCAGCTGTGTGGCTGCCCAGCCGGCGCACAGGCAAACATATCATTACCCTCCTCCACTCTACCCTTCTCTCGCTTCCTCTCCTCTCCTCTCCTCTCCTCCGCTCCTGCCTGCCTGCCCCCTCCCACTCCTTCCTCCGCTCTCCTGGAACGTTCCACCCCCTGACTCTTTTCACTCCTTTCCTTCTCTCTCTCCCCTGTCCCACTATCGTTTAGCTACACACACACACACACACACACACACACTTAGTAGCTGCACCTCAGGGCTGAAAATAGAAGTGCAATAACAGGGGGTGGGGGGTGTCCCTTTCTCCATGTTAAAGCCTCCAGATTGGCTCGGAAAATAAACAGCTCTTATAGTCAGTGTTGTTCACACACACACACACACACACACACACACACACACACACACACACACACACACACACACACACACACAGTTAACAAAAGCACCCTCCACTGTTTAACGTGCAGAAATGTGTGTGGAGATGCAGCTCCATCACACACACACACACACGTGAGTGTTTGTGTTGTGAAGTGCTGCAGCTGGTGCCTGGCACTGGGAATGGCCACAGCTGCTCCCAGCTGCACGAGCGACTGCATCGACTGCAGGATTACAACCAAAGCCAAAACTCACACTCACACACACACACACACACACACACACACACAAACACACACTCACAAACACACACTCACACACACTTACTTAAGGCTGGCGTAACAATGAAAGAAACATTGTTTTAATGCTATTTAAAGAGACAATGGCTTTGTGAACATCACCATGCACTTAAATGACTATTTTTAACTGCCAGATATGCTAGCTAGCTATTTAACATGTAAGACCTCAGTAGTCCCCTAAACACAAGAGCCAACCATCAAACACTATGCACTACTAACAATCCTTTCTTCAAAACACACACTCACCTTGTATTCTTCCCCACCCTTCCACTCATCCTTCTCTTATTCTCTCTCTCTCTCTCTCTCTCTCTCTCTCTCTCTCTCTCTCTCTCTCTCTCTCTCTCTCTAGCAGGAAGAGACTTGTTTGAAGGGGAAATGTGAATTTGCTTACAGCCTCACTTTTACATTCCAATTTGAATATATGCCATGCACACAGAGAAGCCTAGCACTGCGAGAAACAAAGGCAGAGCTCATAAAAATCTGTCAAGTCTTTCCCCCGTCACACACACACACACACACACACACACACACACACACAGTGTTAACAAAAGCAGAATCACCGCAAGAGGGCTGCTGAGCTAAGGAAGAAGGAAGGAAGTGAGGGAAGAGGGAAAAAGAGGAGAGAAAAGGGGGAGGAAGAGTGGAGACCGGAGAGGCTGGTTCTGTTCTCACACACACACACACACAAACACAACACTTAAACACGTGCCTGTTGGTACATGTTGCTCTGCTACACATTTCCTAAAGGCAGGGTTACTACACCCACAGATCCCACAAACTCACGTGCGCGCGCACACACACACACACACACACACACACACACACACACACACACACACACACACACACACCCTCTTGCACCCTCATTCTACACCTTTCAATATACCAGAGGTGATTACAGAGGACTCAAAACCTCATCTGAAGGTGTTTGTCTGCATGTGTGTGTGTGTGTGTGTGTGTGTGTGTGTGTGTGTGTGTGTGTGTGTGTGTGTGTGTGTCTGATTGTAGATCTCCATTGCCCACCACAGAAAGCTTTGACACATCTGTGCTCCAACAGGAGCAACACAGGAACAAGCAACTTCTTCCAGCAGCAACTCCTTCCAATGCAACAGCACTGATGCAGGCTGTCCTCACAGTTGACAAGATGATACACAGCCTCCACATACCTTGTAAAACAGATGTACACATGTCCAGATGCTCACACACACACACACACACACACACACACACACACACACACACACACACACACACACACAGCTGTTTAAACTAGCCTGGGGCAGACACCCCTCGTTAGCCCATTCCAAATCTTTCCATAGGCTATTCTGCGATTCTCATCACTCTCACCCTCACACACACACACACACACACACACACCTCTACATTCCACAGAGGCTTCAGGAGTCAGGCTGCATCCCCCCCTCTTCTCAAACTCCAGCTTAAAAAGAGCCTCAATCCAGAGGGCATCTTAGGTGTTTGTTTTGTATGTGAGTGAGTGTGTGTGTGTGTGTGTGTGTGTGTGTGCACAGGGGTTCTTACCTTGGCGGCCACGATGCTGAGGCCCATGCCATTGTGCTTCTTGAGCGTGACCGTCACGATTTCCG
>JAODXP020000025.1:2765742-2770742 GCA_027497455.2 Sardinella longiceps
GGAAGCCGTTGGGGATGTTGCGCACCACGTCGCACGAGTAGCCGTCTTCGGGCAGCAGGAAGGGCAGCTGCAGGTCGGGGTCCTCCTCCAGCTGCACCTCACGCCCGTCACTGCGGGCCAGCTCGTCCGCCGTGTTCTCTGCTACCGCCACCACGTGGTCGATCAGCTCCTAAAACACACACACACACACACACGGACAAAAGGGGGAGAGAGAGGGAGAGAGATAATTAAGTTAAACACACGCAAGAATGTGGTCAAACATGCACACACAACACACACACACACACACACACACACACACACACACACTAATGTTTGAGAGTAGTCAAGGGGGGAGGAGGTGGGGGGTGGGGTAAGGTCTGAGTGACATGTGGACTCGCCCAAACTTGACACAAAAGAGAGAGAGTGAAGCAGAGGAATGCGCACTGAAAGAGCGTGTCACTAAAATTCACACACACAAACACACACATATATAAAACACCCTTTAAAGAACACACATTCCTCTTTCCCCTTGAGGAGAACATGTATATGAAACAGCCAAGTGATAGACTGAGTGGTTAATGACAGACACAGAGAAACACACACACACACACACACACACACACACACGCTGGCCAGGCAGTGTAACTCACGGGCGGGATGTAAGGCTCGTCGGGGGCACAGTGGTAGTTGCTGAGGAGGGCGTTGAGCTGGAGGGAGTTGAGCTTGAAGCACGTGTTGTTGATGTTCTGCACGTCCTGCATGGAGTACTTGTCCATGGTCAACAGGGTGGTGGCCTGGAGGGGACACACGGCGAGAGCAGCAAAGGGTTAACCAAGTGTAGCACAGACACAAACACAAAATGTTGGCACCATTTCTTATATTTTGTCATTTCATTTTGTTAGTATAAATACATTGATATGATAATGAGAATGATAATAATTTAGTTCATAATTTCATATTATATTACTGTCGATAACACTAAAATAGTCAGTCTGTGTGCCCATTATCCCAAGCACCCAGTGACAGATTTAGGCTCACGTTAACGCACGTAACCACACCTCCTCTCACCCTACGTATACTGGGTGGCTCAGGTGATTTTGAATCAGCCGGCGGGAGTAGGAGGGATACAGTTTTTTTGACCGTACCATGCGTACCGCGTGCTTATTTTTGCTAAAACTTTAAACTGAAATACGAAAGCAATAGACATTCAAGATAACAAAAGCTACTACGCGTCAATAACTTCGCTGGATACTCTCGCCAAAGCGTCTCCGTGCAAATTGGCGTTGGAGGCCGCTTCATACTACCTCGATTACCTACAGTGCATACCTTCAGTAGAGACAATCCCCAAGACTATATGATCAACCATCCCAGTCTTCTAGCATTGCTAATGCTATGCTAATGCTATGCTATGCTATGCTAATGCTACAACAGTGCTATGGAGCAACAAGGCAGGCCTGTATTCATGGGCTATGGGACAGTAACTCATCTGTCCCCTATGGAAAACCAGCCTGTATAAGGGACAGTAACTCATCTGTGCATTAAGTAAGACAGGCCTGTATATGCCTCAGTAACTCATCTGTCCCCTATGGAAGACATTTCTGTATATGGGACAGTAATGTAAATGGACTGTGTTTGTGTAGCGCTTTTCCGCTTGTTTTTACAATTGGCCTCCCATTGCTCCACCCAGCCACACAGCAAGGGAGTGCAGGGAGCCAGTCTACAGTACTCACTGAGGGCAGTTTGGGGCTCTGGGTCTTGCTCAATGGGGGGGGGGGGAAGGGCTGGAGCTGGAACCTGCAATCCTCCGCTTTCCCAATGCTACGAGCACCCCATTAACTCATCTGTACTACAAGTCCGACCTGTATATGTGTGTGTGCTGCGGCTCCAGTTACCTGCACGATGCGGCTGAGGTGGCAGTCTGCGGCGAGCTCCAGGCCCTGCTTCTCGGCCCAGGCCTCGATGTGGCTGAGCTGCTGGCGCAGGATGGCGCCCCAGTAGTGCGAGCACAGGCCCGAGTCGGCCTCCGTCACCAGCTTGTTGAACAGCCACATGTTGATGAAGTGGAAGAGCTGGGAGAACAGCTGGATGGTCAGCGCCGCGTTCACTCGACAGCGACGCAGCAGAGACATGGCACCCGTCAGTGTGTGGAGCACGTCCTCTGTGGAGGGGGACATGGGGAACACACACACACACACACACACACACACACACACACACACACACACACACACACACACACACACACACACACACACACACACACACACACACACAAATGTGTCAGCCAAATATGTCTTGTTGATGTGCATTATACAGAGAACACAAACACCCCTCCAGCCAATCAGAAACCGGGTTATATCTTGAAGGCTGATATCTAAACCACTAAGGTCTTTCTTTCTTTACGGCAGTTCTTTTCACTTGTATTTGTATGTTTATATGTGAGTGCGTGTGTGTGCGTGTGTGTGTGTGTGTGCGCGCTGACCTATTTTAGGCCTCTGAGGGTTCTGTTCCTCTGGGTCATCCAGGAAAGCAGGCATATAGTTGTTGAGATCAGATTGCAAGCAGTGGACCAGGTACCTGAAAACAAACAAACACACACACACGCACACAGAGTCAGTAATGCAGATAGGCTGAAATAATCAGGAAAGTCCACATGCACATAAACACAGAAACAAAAACACCAACACAGCCATAGACATACACAGAGAAGTAGTAAATCAATAAAAAGAGGGCCTGAGCAGCCTTTTAGCCACACACACACACACACGACATAAGACACACAAACACCCCAGCCCTCATCTCAGACAGCAGTCCAGCCCCTTCATCCAGCCTGGAGCCTCTGAAACCACAGCACACACACTAACACACACTCTTATAAATACACCCCCTACACACACACACACACACACACAGAATACCAGCAGGCCAATGAAAAGTCCAGCCCAGGACATTCCTCACATGCACGGTTTCCTTCTAGAAGGACAATGGCCAAAGACCAGCAGTGAACAGCAAGGCCCAGTGTGTGTGTGTGTGTGTGTGTGTGTGTGTGTGTGTGTGTGTGTGTGTGTGTGTGTGTGTGTGTGTTTTATCAGGAGGACAAACAATTAACTTATGCAACTATCTGTCCATTGTTCACAACAAAGCATCAATCTGCTTAAGCTCCAAGAAGGATATTAAACTTTGTGCTCGTTTCACTCACTCACACACACACACACACACACACACACACACACACACGTAAAGTTCCTCTGTCACTCCCTGAATTCCCCTTAATCATTTTCCAATTATCCTGTTAGCATCAATGCCATCATTTCCCCTGCTCACCATCATGTGCTTTAAATTACCTGCACTTCCTTTCAAACACACACACACACACACACACACACACACACACACACACAGAGCGCCCTTATCTGGGCTCCAACTCAAGTCTAATTCCTCCCCCTATTGGGCCCCTCCAACAGCATGCACTCCAGACTTGGGTAAAGAGATGATGGCTCCTGCCATGCATTCAGCCGAGAGTTTACACTTTCATCACACACACACACACACACTCACTTGAAAGCCATCTGCACGAGGTGGGCCAGCACGTCCTGCGCGTCCAGCGTGATGCGGCTCAGGTCCTTGTCCTGCTTGATGAAGTTGAGCAGCTCAGAGGCGTTGGCCATCCAGAAGGCCAGAGCGCCCGCTATGTTCTTCTGCTTCTGTAAACACAACGCCAGCACACAGCGTGTTAGAGACGCACAGGCCACGAGAGAGAGACAGAGAGAGAGAGAGAGAGAGGGAGTTATACGCCCATCCCGGAGAAAGAGAGAGAGAGAGAGGCGTTAGAGGGGATGGGGCGTCGGGTCGGGTTTGGTCGGGTGGTGCGAGTTGAAGAGAGGTCAATAAAGAGAAAAGAAGAGGAGGAGGGGGGGTCTCTCACAGCCATGAGAAGCAGCAGCAGCAGCAGCATCAGCAGCAGCACTGCCCGTTACAGACTCATGCCAACCCACCCTCCCACTCCCACCCACACCTCTACCCCACACCCACCCCATCCATCTGGTCCCGGTCCTGCCCACCCCCACCCCACCCCACCCTGCTGGTCTGTTCCCCCCCACAACCAGACACTGAACTCTGGGGCTCCCCGACCCCCTGCTCTGGAGAGCTGTGTGCAGGGCATGCTACTGTTAGCCACACGCTACCTACAGTACACCCCTCTCTCAGTCTGGCTCAGGTAGCAGGAAGGGGCGCTTTAGTCAACACAGGAGAGGCCTAGATGGTCTAGATGGCCTGCCGATGACCAGGCCTACAACGCCTCTTTGTTTACACAGCTGGCCTGCCAGCAGCCATTAGTGAATTAGGCCACTGGAGCAATCATATCCCATAATAATCCCAATCCCCTTCATAAACATGTCACTGAGGCTCCCAGCAGCCTGTCTCTCCTTGCACCTGGCCCAGGCCTCGCTTGCTCCTGGGGTTTAAGGCCCTCGCTGATCACATTCTTTGGGTCCTAATGGAACTATGCTGGAGCGCAGATGGTTCTCTGAGGCCGTTCTGGCTGGTTCTCCAGGGGGAACGTGCTGAGGTTGGAGCGGGGGGAACAGTGTCTGGTTGCTGCAGAGTGAACAGACCCCGAGCGCCGGTGAGACGCATACACACGGTCCAGGCGGTAGGACCCAGAGGGAACCGACCCCCGCACACCTGCCCACCTGGTCCGCGTGTACCTCACCCCTGCTGATGTCCCCATGACGACAAAAAAAAGAAGAGAAACAACTCCAGAGAAAACATACATGAAAACACAGGAATAAAAGAAAATTCCCCCTTTTTTGTCAACGAAATGCATCCATAAATACGACAACATTAACAACGACAAGAAGAGAGGTGAATAAAAAAAAAACACAGAAATAAAGCAACACACACAAAAACTCAACATAAGCAGCAAAAAACTGTTAACACAAAAAGAGGTTGAAGGGAGTTGTGGGCTCGGTCGTCCCCATGGAGACAGCGGGAAGCAGAAGTCACATTACATGAAGAGA
>JAODXP020000025.1:2775742-2778242 GCA_027497455.2 Sardinella longiceps
AATGTTAAAGGGCACCACCTGAGCTTAACCCTAAGACCCCCTTGGGCTACAGGATGTGTTTCTATTGAGCTGAGCACCGTACGGGTCCCACACATGTCCATGGTTGGTTAACACTGCCCATGGTCCAGCCACAACAGAGATCCCTGCCACCTAAGGGTGCTCGGTGTCCAATAAAGATCTTACTGACCACTGACACTGACCAATACCACCCCACCCCCAGCGACCCACAATGCAATTGTGTGCGGGAGCGGTGCCAATACTTTCCAGGTATTGATCTCTGGTCAGGCCCTGGCTGTGTTATAAATATCCCATGCCCTGGGAGCGCAGTAATAACTCCCAGGCTGGGGCTGGGCTGGGCTGGGCTGGGCTGGTCTGGTGGGGTGGAGCTGAGTGGTCTAGACTAGACAGAGAACACCACGCCAGCTTTATTTCCATCCCTTTGCTTTGGGATGCATTCCATTTCATTAGGCTAACATCCTGTCTAGTCCAGACAAGAGTGCGGAACACTAAGCCCCTCAGACAGGTGTCAATAAAAAAGGAGACAATAATGTGATGGTATTAGTCCTCTGTGGGACCTAGCCTTCGCTTTATATAGGAGTGGTTACTCTCCAGGTCAGAAGAGCGTGACTATGGACTTATGCATATACTTCCTGGTACACTAAGTGTCCTGTTTGTTAGAGCTTGCTGACTAGTTGCTAATGGAAACGGACAGAACTGCCCCAAGGTCTGCTGTTGACCAGTGGTGCTATCTCTGATCAGGGGTGGGGGTCAACTAGACTTTATCTGCTCAAACAAAGAGCTTCATGCTTGGGCTTGAACAGTAAACAGCACAAGCCCAAACCGCAGGCAAACAGCAGTGTGCTAAATAACACTCCACCACAGCCATACAACACGACTCAATCACTCGCCAACTAAACCCACAAAAACACATTTAGGAGGACTGTTAGTCTGCGATTTATCTCAGGGTGGATACAGACTGTTCTCACAATAGGATGCCAAACCAAATATCCAGCAGGCCACTGACATGTGAGCGGACAAGTGAGTGCATGAATCTTATCTGCTGATAAGATGCTCCTGTGTGCTCGACGTACTGGATCATCTTATCCAGAACAGACGCATCACCACTACCACCACCACCAGCAGCACTATGGCTCCAATCCAACAAGAGAAAAGGATGAATGAGAGAGAAAAGAGGGAAAGAAAGGAGAGAGATGGGAAAAAGGGAGAGATCAAACACACACACATACACACACACACACACACACACACACACACACACACACACACACACACACACACACACACACACAGTAGAGGAGAGGTAGCGGGGTAGAGACAGGTAAAGAAGGTGAAGAAGATAAAGAGAAAGATACTCACAGTGGTCCCGGAACTCGATGCTGGCCGGCAGCGTGAGCTCGGGGCCCAGGCCGTCGTGGGACCTGCGGAGGGAGAGGAAGAGGAAGAGGAGACAGCGGTGGTGAGAGATGTGGGAGAACCAGGAGAGCAGGCCTATGCTGCTCATGCCACTGTCCACTGAGGCTCCAGGGGAGGCCCCCCGGCAACATGCCCTACTACACAGTCTGTGTGTGTGTGTGTGTGTGTGTGTGTGTGTGTGTGTGTGTGTGTGTGTGTGTCTATGTGGGCCTGTGCAGAAGAAATGTCTATGAGAGAAGCAAGTGTGTACAAGAGAAGGAAAAGGTGTGGAGGTGTGTGTGTGTGTGTTTGTGTATGTATGTATATCTGTGTGCATGCATGTATGTTGCATTATTGATGCGGAGCAGTGGGTGCCAGTAAGGGGCTGGGCAGGACCCATGGGTGAGGATCTGGTTTCTGAGCGCTGAGGCCGGGGGTCAGATTTCACAGGTCACACACACACACACACACACACACACACACACACACACACACACACACACACACACACACCCACACCTGTGTACCACAACTAGTCATGTGTCCTTTCTGTGACAGTACTGACATCACACAGCCAATCAAGGCATGTTCTCCCCAGGTAAATCTCCGTGGAGGAGCATGTGACGCTCCATCCCGCCCCCTGGTTAACAGTGAAGTCCTGCAGCATCAGCAGTGAGAGTGACTAGAGGGCTTCAGAAGAATGAGCCCTGGGGCGGTCATGAAAGCAGGAAGTAGAGAACCTGCTCTAATGCACTGGGTTTGTGTTGCCAGGTCTGATAGTGAACAAAAAATCCTGAGCCTGAACTTTTCTTCCACTATGGGGAGGTGGGCACGGGTGGGGTGCTAATTTTGTGTCACACTTTTAGAACACTCTAGTCTAGATACTAAGTACTAAGCAAATTCAGAACATCATTTATCAATACTCATCACCTCTACGAGGGTACAATGAGAAGACAATGTATAAATGTTACAAAGGGAAGTGTTCTTCACGCTTCTGTGCGCACATCGAAACATTAGTCATTGTTTTGCACCATTGAATAAAAGTATAAAAGTTAAAAAGTCATCTGTGTTGCACCGACGCTTTCTC
>JAODXP020000025.1:2783242-2798242 GCA_027497455.2 Sardinella longiceps
CTCCCGTCAGTGGGCCGGAGGAGGGCCAGCAGCGGATCAGGAGTGTGCAGGGGCTACAGGGTCAAGCCTGCCTGGAACCAGTGCAATCAATAGAGGCACCATCAGGCTTAGCTAGCACTAAGTGGGGTCAGAGGTCAACCACTCTGAGGTCACAAAGAAGGTTGAGTTTGGAGATCAAGTTGCCCTTCACCTCTCAACAGCTACTCGCTTCATGCACAAATATTAATGGTGGATTTCAAATGCACTGTGTGTGTGTGTGTGTGTGTGTGTCGTACTCGCTTTCCAGACCTACCCGGACTTGTAGTGTGTCTTGTACATGCACATACATTAATGGTGGATTTCAAAAGCACTGTTTGTGTGTGTGTGTGTGTGTGTGTGTGTGTGTGTGTGTGTGTGCGCGTGTGCGTCGTACTCGCTCCCCAGACCTACCCGGACTTGTGACGAGTCTTCATCATGGGCCCTGGCTCGCGCTTGCCCCCGAGGTGCTCCTGTGCGGGGTCCACAAACTTGAAGACGTGGGCGTGTCCGAACTGCAGCGTGGCGCCGCTGCGCAGGAGCGTGGTGTCGATGACCCGCTGGCCGTCCACCAGAGTCTCCGCCTCCGGCGTGGCCGGCGTCACCGTCACCAGACCGTCAGCGTGCAGCAGGTTACAGTGGTGCGGCATGATCCCAGGACCAAAGAGCTGAGAGTGAAGGGGTGGGGGTGGGAGAGAGAGAGAGAGAGAGAGAGAGAGAGAGAGAGAGAGAGAGAGAGAGAGAGAGAGAGAGAGAGAGAGAGAGAGAGAGAGAGAGAGAGAGAGAGAGAGAGAGAGAGAGAGAGAGAGAGAGAGAGAGAGCGCAATACATACTTATTATACATTCTTACTTATAATACATTCTTACTACTAGTCTGTCATTATGTCTTGTATACCTGGATGTTCTATGTATATAATATTGCTTTGGCAATACAAATGTCTAACTGCCAATAAAGCACTTTTGAATTTGAATTTGAGAGAAAGAAAGAGAGAGAGAGACAAACGAGGGGGAATAATCCTAAACAAAAGTGAGTGATGGAGAGCAGGAGCAATAAATCAATGGAAATATGTAGGCCAGTGGGGGCTAATGCTGCTTTGTTCTCTCTGTTGACCCATTGGCCTGACTGGGACATGAAGTACAGTGTCTCCTGCACTAGCACAGCTTCAATAAGAGCATTGGCCACGTACTGGAGGCTACCAGCTGCAGCTACGGTCCTACCGCCATACTCAGACAATGGCTGGATGAAGTGAAGAAAGGTAAAACTCAGTTGTGTTACTCAAGGAGAGGTGGAAAATAAGAGTATTTCCCCAAACTCTGCCATGTCACTTTAAAGGCTTCCCCACCGTTTGGACAAAGTACGGAGCTCTCCACTCTACATCCAACATTCCAGTTCATCGTTTTCAATGCAACCCCGCACACCAGTCTATTTTGTTGGAGCAGTTCGTGAACCTCCATGTGTGTTTCCACCGGCTACTGGACTATTTTCGTTGATTGTAGTGCGTTACTGTGTGCAGGGACAAACTAAATTGTTGAATACGAAAGAGCTCCGCAATGTTGCAGCAATTGGTGTGTGATGGCCTTAAGACCTTTGCGAAAAGGGTCCTGGGTCGTGTGTGTGTGTGTGTGTGTGTGTGTGTGTGTGTGTGTGTGTGTGTGTGTGTCTCTCACCTGGATAGAGCCGTCGTCTGTGCAGTCTGAGCCCACCTCAGTGACACTGTGTTGGAGGCGGTACAACTTGGGCTTGTCTCTGGAGTCTGAGCCGTCTGGGAAGAATACACCAGTGAGCAAGGGCCAACACACACACACACACACACACACACACACACACACACACACACACACACACACACAGACACACACTAAATAACAAAGGACACATCAATATGACAGATAACTGGCATAGAGCTGTTAACACATATTGAAGTCCACACCACTATACAAAACATACTGCACTACTAGAATATCCTACACACAATCACAGCACTGTCACAACCACGTACTGTAACACACACATTATATAAAAGCTCCTTAAACACAGAACTGCCGACCATCAACACACACACACACACACACACCACCACTATACACAGACACAATTATCTGTTTACACACACACACACACACACACACACACACACACACACACACACACACACACACACACACACACAGGTCCTCTCTAGGGAGACTCTGGACACCAAACAGTGAGTGTACTGGAGGTGTGCCCAGTCTAGGCCTCTTCACTAGGCAGTAAAGCCAGCAATCTGAGTGCCAACTGAAGTGACTTCTATCTAACTAACACCACCTCAGATGAGATGAGGGGCCTGGAAGAGCAACACTATCAGAGAGGCAAACAGCCCGATGAGGGATTAAGAGATTAATATCATTAGGGTTGGATTAGAGGAGATGATTTTGGAGAGAGAGAGGCAGCAAACAAATCTTAGCAAAAGCGTCAAGCAGCACCTGGTTAAGCGGAGGAAGAAAAGGAGGCCGGGGGTGGGATACGGTCCGAGAGAGAGTAGAGTGTTTGCTTTACACTGAGTGTCTTTTAGAAGAGTGTGTTCCAGATAGCCATGTTATCTCCATGACGATGAGAAATGTTTGGATATCCCAGAACCCGACCCCCTTTGACTTGGACTAAGGACAGACAATACAATACAATACAATACAATACAGGACAAGTGCTGCCTGGCCCTTTTAAAACTTCTGTGGGATCTTATTGGCAGGGAGCTCTCAGGCCCCTCCCTCCGGGCAGAGAGAGGGGGCTGAGATTGGGGGAGGAATGGGGGGGGGCGTTACCTTCATGGTGGCGGTAGGCGTAGTAGCCATAGTGGTTCCCGCGCCCTAGGTGAGGAGGACGCATGCAGAGGAGGAGCAGCAGGAGACACACACACACACACACACACACACACAGGTAATACAGTCAACCCGACCGCACACACACGCGCCCACACGCACACACACACACACATCCGCGCAACATGCCAGACAGCAGGAAAAAGAAGAGCAGAGGGTGAGAATGCAGCAGGAGAGAGGAAAAAAAAATAAATCAAAACTAGAACAAAAACAAAACAAAACAAAAATCAGGCAAACAATCATCAGGCTCAGGTCCACTCGCAGCATCTCCACCACCATCTCCATCATCGCCCACACACACACACACACACACACACACACTCACGCACTCTCTCTGAAACACACACACTCACACACAGAGAGCAGGGCAGTAATTTGAGGTGGAGGTTTGTGCGTTTGGTTAAGGCATAGAGGCGGTAGCAGAGATCAGTGGCAGGGTGGGTTAGTAGAGCTACAGTTAGCTATCAGCTAGCATCAGTTCTGGGGCACAGGGGGGCACAGCAGCTACTGTGGTCACACTACACAACTGGAAATGGTCAACTTAACATGGGGGAGATTGGCGGCGGGGGGGACTTAATGTGTGTGTGTGTGTGTGTGTGTGTGTGTGTGTGTGTGTGTGTGTGTGTGTGTGTGTGTGTGTGTGTGTGTGTGTGTCAGGATACTAATTAACTGTACTGTAGGATCCTCACTAGTGCCTTACAGGGCATCAGAGACAGGAGAGCAGCTAGAGTGTAGGCAGTGAATCAGCTAGTGGATCAGGACCTGGTGCTGCCTACTAAAACACTAGCCTACTAGCCTCTAATCTGAGACTGTGTGCTTGGGGTTGCCCATTAGGACAGTAAGAGTGAGCGCTGTCCCCTGAAATGGCATGAGGAAAAATAAAGTGTGTGTGTGTGTGTGTGTGTGTGTGTGTGTGTGTGTGTGTGTGTATGTATTTGTGCATACAGTATACAGTGCATGAAAACAGAATTGTTACAGTCAACAACATTTACACATACATTTTAAGTGATTGATTGTCGACTGACAGAACTCTATGAACAACACTACATTTTGCATATGATAGTGTGAGAGTGTGTGACAGTGTGTGTGTGTGCTGCGTTACCTGGACTGAGCTCTACCAGGTATGGCAGTTTCTCTGGGGGAACAGAGCCGCGGATGCCGTCTGGCTTGCGGCCCTTCTTTGGAACATAGTCTGGGGGTCTCTTCTTCAGCTGGAACACTAAGGCCTCTGCACACCACACACACACACACACACACACACACACACACACACACAGTGAGGGAGAGAGAGGGAAGAAAAAACATCACTTGCACAGAAATACTGCACTGCCAACAATGGCCACCAGAGGTCTCTAGACACAACACATCTAGTTCTAACAGTGGGCCACTTTTGCCAGAGATGCCACCTTTGGCTGGTGGAAGATGCAAGAGCATTAAGTACAGTCAGTTAGGAACCCTAATGGCTCATTTAGCTACTACAAAATCCATTATGTCGCATCTACAACCCCCCAGCGTGACTTGAGAGAGAGTCTGGTCTTGCACCAGTCCCATTCAGCACAATGAATGAGCACATATGGAAGCATGTGAGTGAGTGTGTGTGAGGGGTGGACTGTAAGGCAATCCCCCCACATCTGAGCACGGCGAGTGGGCTGGAGCTCTTAGAGTCTCCCAGGCCCCTGACACGCAAGCGGGCCCCGTTGCTCTGATCTGCTCTTCTAGGAATGAGGCCGAGACGTGCAGCCTGTCAGCGCCGCTTCCTTTCATCTCCCGCCGCTCACTCGCTCGTGTTCAAACTAACCCTCCCACGGAACGCCTCGCACTTCGGCACATGCACCTCCGCTTTCACAAGCACTGGGCCACTGGGGAGGCACAAGATGGCCGCAGCAGAAAGGGTGGAATATAGTAACCCCCCCTCTTTCCCCTACTTACAATGCCTACAGACTACAGTAGTAGCGTAGCTTAGCACAATCAACTGCTGCTTCTCTTTCAATTCAATTCAATTCAAGTTCAACTTGAGACTTTTGCTACTATTGAAAATAGGTCTCAAATGTTTCATCAGCTATGGCCAAACTAGGGAAAGAGTCGTTGTTGTTGTTGTTGTGGTTGTTGTTGATGTCGTTGTTGTTGTTGTGTCCCATGGTCAGTGCCCCTGCTGAGAGGCCCTTGTTGAGCCCTGCTGATTAGTTCTATTCTGAGCTGCAGTAACTCTTCTCTGGGTGTCTGTCTGTCTGTCTGTCTGTCTGTCTGTGTGCAGCAGTAGGTGTCTACAGGTGTTACTGCACCTTTATCACTGGTCCAGTCCCTGAAGATCTGCAGAGGGCACTCACAGTCGTCCAGGATTGTCTCCTTCACAGGCTTATCTTCAGAGTGGACCACCTGCCGGACACACACACACACACACACACACACACAGACACACACAGACACACACAGACACACACAGACACACACACACATTAATGTGGAGGACTCAAGTGAGGGGTGTGTGAGGCAGTGTGTTTGATGAAGAGGCAGGCTTGGAGAGAGGGAGTAGGGAGGCCTGAGCTGTGGCGGTGTGTTAAGGTCAGAACTAGAGGAGCACTGGAAAGGTCATTTTGCCCCTGTCTGCTTCACTTAGAGGACTGGGCTTGGAGAAAACAGACGCAAGCACGCAAGCGCACACACACACGCACACACCAACACACACACACACACACACACACACACACACACAACTAAACCTAAAAAGCTGGGACAGCATTTCAGCTATTTTTAAGAGTAAATGCATATCTGAATAAAAGCGTGTTGACACCCACATCCACACACTCGCTCTCCCACACACACACACACACACACACACACACACACACACACACACACACACACACACACACACAAAGGCAAACTGACCAGAGAACTCATTCATATTTCATCGGGCTGCCTGGCTGACTCCAAAGACGCTGCCTCTGCAAATGTCTTTTCCGTGTTCGTCTCACTGGCCTTTTAATTTTCCAGAGTTATTAACGACCACCATGTATAATTAAACAAGGGGAGGTGGACAGAGGTGGCACACACACACACACACGCGGAATGGGGTGGGTGTGTGTAGTGAGGGGTCAGGGAAGAGAGAGTGGGAGTGGCTTGAGCGGCTGGGCGAGCCTGTGAGGGACTTTTAATGTGATTGAGTCTGACTCAAGCTGTCACGACAAGACTGGTAGAGGTCATGGAGTCAGCCGGGTGAGGTGATGACAGTGTGTGTGTGTGTGTGTGTGTGTGTGTGTGTGTGTGTGTGTGTGTGTGTGTGTGTGTGTGTGTGTGTGTGTGTGTGTGTGTGTGTGTGTCCAGTCATCATGCAATGCAAGAGGACAGTCACTCAATGCTATGGCCTGTGAATGTCTCTCTCCTTTCCTTCTTCATAACATTTGGCTCCAACCATCAGTCCCACTCTGTATTCATATCAGTCCCTCATTCCCTTTCTTCTTCCATAACACTTATACTCACTCTCTCTCTCTCTCTCTCTCGCTCTCCCTCTCTTGCTCTCCCCTCCCACGCTTTCCTCCCATCTTTCTACACCTCCTCTGCTCACTCTGGCTCTTCAGCCCAATGCAATTCCATTAACAGCAGGAAGAGACACACACACACACACACACACACACACACACACACCCCTGTTGAATACCACACTCTCTTTTCTATAATCCAACTGCAGACAGACGCCCCATCAGCCCCATCTAAACAGCAAAATCTGGAGGACACACAACCTCTGCTACGTCTGCAATGTGCAATACATACCAACACACACACACACACACACACACACACACACACACTCCAATCAGTTTAAAAGCATGGTTCTGCTACCTCTCCTTCACAGACAGCACACACTATGGCTTTAACTCAAAGGACGGGAGCACACACACACACACACACACACACACACACAGCTTGCAGCTATCATCACAGTCAGCATACACTATGTCAAGACTGGAAAGGAAAAATACACTTTAGTGTGTGTGTGTGTGTGTGTGTGTGTGTGTGTGTGTGTGTGTGTGTGTGTGTGTGTGTGTGTGCGTCTCTCACCCGAGCGATGCAGTAGTCTCTGGGGTTCTCCTTCTCCAGGCCGTACTTCTCCAAGGCCTCGGCTACAGCAAAGTCTGCTGTGTCTGTGGTGGACAGCAGGATGGTCTTATAGGGGATGTTGGGCTTCAGGCTGTCCGCGTAGATCCGCAGTGTCCCCCCTGAAACACACACACACACACACACACACACACACACTTAATATTTACACAGATCATGCAGAATTAGTATACCAAAGATCTCTATGAGCAAACAAAGACATTGTTAATTGGTGTGCACAACCCATAAACAATATGTGCTCTTTAAACACAGACTGGCGTGTGTGTGTGTGTGTGTGTGTGTGTGTGTGTGTGTGTGTGTGTGTGTGTGTGTGTGTGCTTTTGCTGATGGCCATACAAACAGTCCACATAAATGTCTTTGCTCACCATCAGCATGTTCATACAGTACACTCCCACACCAAACAAAAATCCCCAAAACACGACAGCAGTGGTTCACAGAACATGCTGCCCTAAGCAGCTTTCCCAGTTCACACACTTCTTAACTGGACGTGTGTGTGTGTGTGTGTGTGTGTGTGTGTGTGTGTGTGTGTGTGTGTGTGTGTGTGTGTGTGTGTGTGTCTGTATATGAATGTGTGTGTTTGACATGGACTCATGTATCTATGTCAGCTTAGGGGATTTGAGCTGGACATAAAAGCAGCAGCATCATCCAACAGTGACAGACAGACAGACAGACAGACAGACAGACAGACAGACAGAGGGAGGGAGGAGTGAGGGTCGGCCATCAGCAGTCATATTACATAATATAACCACCATCAGCACCATAGAAGTCTGGACCTCGGCCCAAATGAGGTCACTTAGGGCCAACCCAAACACACAGTAAAAAAGAAAAATTCATCTATTTCAAGCCCCATCTCCACCACACACACACACACACACACACACACACACTCTAAGCTGTGTGATGTGGTGTGATGAAGTGCTGAGGACCAATCAGGGATGTCCTCTGGTGACAACACCCCCTTACTGAGAAAAGATGCCAAGCTGGCTGCCCTGCAAAAAGTCCAACTGTGCATAAAGGGCCAGTGTGTGTGCAAGTGTGAGGTGTGTGTGTGTGTGTGTGTGTGTGTGTGAGGTGTGTGTGTGTGTGTGTGTGTGTGTGTGTGTGTGTGTGTGTGTGTGTGTGTGTGTCTCATTACGAAATTACAGGATTTAGCAGAACAGTGGCCTTTCAATACAGTGAGCGTATGCTTGCACACGTACACAGACACACACACAAACACAGAGGGCCAGAAAACGGAAACACATACATTCCAATACACACACACACACACCTGAGTCGGGCCGTCCGTCGTTGTTGCGGAACTCCTGCATCCTCTTCTCCAGCTTCTGCTGCCGCCGTCTCTTCATGACCACCTCAGGGTTGGAGATGGTGCGCGTGAAACTGGTCTCCGGCATCTCCTTATACACCTCCACCGCCAGACGAGAGTTCTCCCTGAGGAGGGGGGGAGGGAGAGAGAGACGGAGGGAGAGGGAGAGAGAGAAATAGTCAACCCAAATTCATATCTTCCTCTAGGCGGTATTCTCTCCACTGCATGTATCCTGAAGGTCTGAAGGGTGATGCCAGTCTACAGGTCCACATGGGCTCATGCATGGATAGTCACCTACTGGATACACGACTACCGTCTCTTGGGCTTACGCAGCTTCATCTCCACTAACACGCCTAGGGCTCCATTAGTCCTTTACAAATTCAGCAGAGGGGACCACTTCCTCCCATTCCCCATTCCCCAGCATGTCCACAGTATACAATATAGACTCTGATGGCTGTGGCCCCCCCTGGCTGAAGCCTGATGGCCCACAATCCCCTCTACTCTCCAAAGTGGCAGGCAGAGGAGGCGCTCAGCTCAGCTCAGCTCAGGCCTCTCTAGAGCCCAGGAACGCTGGAGCACCAGCGACTGAGAGGAGACACACAGCACAGCCTACTGCTCACTGCTACTGCAGCCTGATGCTGTGCATATGAACTAGGCAGATGAAAGAAAGAGAGAGATAGAGAGAGAGAGAGAGAGAGAGAGAGAGAGAGAGACAGAGAGAGAGAGAGAGAGAGAGAGAGCGAGAGAGAGAGAGAGAGAGAGAGAGAGAGAGAGAGAGAGAGAGAGAGAGAGAGAGAGAGAGAGAGAGAGAGAGAGAGAGAGAGAGAGAGAGAGAGAGAGAGAGAGAGAGAGAGAGAGAGAGAGAGAGAGAGAAGATGGAGGGAGCGCTGGCGTTACCCGTCCTCTCTGTTGAGTGCACTTTCATCTCCATCTGGGATGCGGGCGAAGGCCTCCTTGTCTTTCTTCTTCTCTTTTTTCTTCTCCTTCTTGGACAGCGTCCGCTTGAAGTTCTGAATCACCCCTTCTTTTTCCCTCTCCGGCCCATTGATCTGTGTCTTCTGCAGAGAGAGGGGGAGGGAGGGATGAGAGAGAGAGAAAGAGAAAAAGGAAAAGAAAGACAGAACGTGTTAGGATATCGTGATGGGTAAGCAAGTGGAGGCTTGAGAAATCAGCTGCCAAAGTCTTCTGGCAAAAGACGGGCAGGTCATCTCTTCCCCTCGGCACAATGACAAGCTCTACCCCAAGCGCCCTGAATTATTGAGCAGCGCACGGCTGACTCAGCATCCATACCCACAGATCACTACGCCCACACTCCACTGACAACTGTGTGTGTGTGTGTGTGTGTGTGTGTGTGTGTGTGTGTGTGTGTGTGTGTGTGTGTGTGTGTGTGTGTGTGTGTGTGTGTGTGTGTGTGTGTGTGTGTACGTACAAGCGGAGAGATGGTCTCAACAGGGCTGACGTTAGTCTCAACATTTCAACATTCAAATGTATGGGAATATCCCAGTTAAAGGAGAAAAGCCCTGTTGTTCCAGGTGTAAGTTGCCGGTTCACTGCTCTGTCTATGTTGTTTAAAGTTTTTTTTATTCTTTTTCCTACCTACAGCACTTGATGAGTTTAGACAACAGGGCTATAGATTGATTTACACTGGATTTCTACTCTAAGAAGACGACAGGCCTCCTTCTAAACTCTCGTTCTCTTCCAGCTTCATTAAAGCACTTATTTGGTTGATTCAATGAGTAGCAGACTGAATCTTTTCCACCTTACTGGCAATGGAGGTTGCAGTCACAGCTACTATGTCCTGTTAATGATGGACATCATGTGAAACCCACCCATCCGTCGCCCAGCCGCCCAGCCAGCCAGCCAGACACAGTTAGCTCTCCCAAGGGAGGACTAGATCTGAAATAGTGCCCATCAGAACTGGAGACCTGGGCCAGTCTGCCCCAGAAGCAGCAATCTCTGCACTTTATGCATGTGTGTGTGTGTGTGTGTGTGTGTGTGTTTCCACTGCTTAAGTTTCCATTTCCACTACCAAAGCGTAAAGGCATGTGAAAAACTCCCTTTTCCACACAACACAACAATACACTAGTCCTCAGTGACCTGAAGAGAGTGTGTGTGTGTGTGTGTGTGTGTGTGTGTGTGTGTGTGCTCCTGTGCCACTGTCCCCATAAGTCTGAGTGGCTGCTGAGGCTAGTTCTAACACATGCGCACACACACACACGCTTAAGCTTGTATCCCTCTCTATTGTAATATAGCATGGTTCCAGATTCTACAAATAAACGTACATTTAGGGCGACGAGAGAGAGAGAGAGAGCTATAGAGAGAGAGAGAGAGAGAGAGAGAGAGAGAGAGAGAGAGAGAGAGAGAGAGAGAGAGAGAGAGAGAGAGAGAGGGGAGAGAGAGAGAGAGAGAGAGAGAGAGACGAGAGAGAGAGAGAGAGAGTAGCTAGCACGACAGCAGCTCCATGACCACGCAGTAGCCAGATTGGGGGGGGAGGGGCAGGGGAGGGTGTGTTGGGGACAAGAAACTCACCTTAGGGATGATGTCGTTCTCGTTCTTGAGCACGAAGCGTCCCTCGCGGTCGTCCTTGTTCCAGTTGAGCTGCACCACCAGGGGCTTCTCGTCCAGGTCCAGCTTCCGTTCTTCTGCCGGAGAGGGGGAGCGCACACGTTAGCCACGCAAGTCCACAACAAATAACAACAACAACAACCACAACCACCACCATCACAAAACCATCACAACCACTAGCTCATCACAACCATCTGCGAATGAATCCCACAAGTAGCAAAGAATCTAATCTAATGAAGTCTGCAAGACGCAGCAGTGGCCTTGAGTGAGTTAGTCGCAGCATTAGGACACGAGCAACAGAGGAAGCATCTGAGAACAAATAACCATAGGAGTGCAGTGACCTGTGCTGACCAATGACCAACAATCACACACTCCCAGCACAGCAGCCACAAGAGAAAGGTTGAGAAAGTAGAACAAAGCCTTTACTCAGTAGGTTTCCTTATCTAAGACGGCAAACCCCACAACAGTAGAATTCACTTGCTTGAGCACAATTGCGTGCACACACACACACACACACACACCACGGGAGTCACGGCTCATAAATAGGGTGGTGTGTGCCTCAGTGAGACAAGTGGGTAAGTGGGAACAGCTTCTAGCTCAGATGGAGCGCGTCATCGGATACGGCCCATCAGATGGCCCAAGCAGCTGAACACACAAACTCTGCTGTTCACTCATACGCACACACACACACACACACACACACACACACAGAGTTCATACTGAAAGTCGACACAGGCCTCTGCTCTGATCCTCGTCTATACGTCTTTGCATGGCTAGTTTCTGAAAGAGCCTAACCCAGGCCTGGGCAAACTAAGGCCCGGGAGCCACATGCGGCCCGCTGAGCTATTTAATCCGGCCCGCAGAGCCTTCCCAAAGTAGAATATAATTTATCTTTTAGCCAAGGAGACTTAGATTATAGGCCTAAATTATCGCATTTGTTGTAATCATGAAATACAAATTCCCCCTTCTTACCCTGCATGTTAACATGTCCTCTGAAGAAAGTGAGGCTACTGGTTTGAGACTTGCCAATTTACCGGCATCAACCGGTTGACGACTAACACCCGGCCCAGTAGCCAAAATCTAAACGCCAATGTGGCCCTTCGACCAAAATAATTGCCCACCCCTAACCTAACCTCACTGATGACACGTTCCTCCTGTATCTACAACTAATGCAAACACAAACACTTCTATGACAATCATGTAAAAATCAGCCAAGTTTCAAAAAAGTGCTGGTTTTCTAGCATTCCATTCTGAATCCTAGGCAGCCCTACAGTGGTCTAGGTAGGCAGAGCGAGAGATCCCTATTGATCTGCTGAGAAGAGAGGATAGAGGAGAGGACAGGACCGAGAGAAGGCGGACAAGGCCAGCGTGTGCGACACTCACCCCCGCTGACGTGCACCTCGTAGAGGGAGTAGCGCGGCGACGAGAGCATGCGCATGTCGGGCCGGAACTTCTCGGCCAGCGTCTCGATGACGTCCTGCGTGGTGGCCGTGCTGGAGACGCGGATGCACTTGGTGGCAAAGTTCCCTGCCACACGATCCTGGAAGTAGAAGCGCATCACGCCATGGAACTCCAACTCCTAGCAGGGAGGAAGAGGAAAAAAGGGGAAAAAAAGAAAGAAGAGAGAGATTAATTATTAATCCTGAAATCTAAAAGTTTCAAAACACATTAGCGTCAGTTAGCCTAGAACACGCACACAACGAGGGAAAGACAGAATTAAGACAGAGAGGGAGAGAAAGAGAGAGAAAAAGAGAGAGAGACAAGAGAGAGTGCAAGAAAGAGAGAGAGAGAGCCGTCTTCAGCATCTCCAATGGTTTGAGGTCTGTTGTGACCTTGCCTTGCAGAGCTGTCTTCTCTGATCACACCATCACTACAGTATATGCAGAGCATCACTGCCAGCAAAGAGATTTCAGTGAGGGGACCCCATTTCTGGGGCAGTACAAGGAGAAGGGAAGTGATTTCACTGGGAGAGAAGTAGAGCTACACAAGCACACAGATAATACTACCTCTGTTAGTCAAACAGACACAGGCCAATAAACACATGGGGAAGCCAACCAGAGAACTAGGGAACCAGTTAACAGCTAGGCCTACTATTGGGCTAACTAGAAAGAACACCTTTAGACACACACACAGGTCACTGACATTCTTCTAGTCTCACACACACGCCCGCGCACACAGTGAGTCACACTAGTCCTCCATTCACTTCCTCCTCCTCCTCCTCCTCCTCCCATGTCTCCCCAAGGTGCCCCATACGCCCCTCCTCAAGGTCACCCAGTCCACCAGGCACACTGCACACTGCCTCCCTAATCCCAGGCTGAGAGCACAATGGCTGTTGGGCCAATAACAAGCGTGTGACAAATTGAGTGGTTTCAGTGTCCCACCCACAACCTATTAGCTCTCAGTGTCCCAGCCAGCCGTGTGTATGTGTGGCTCTAGGCACTCTGGGTGTTTTATTACCGCTGGTCTGGAGCTACCTGCCACTCACAGCGGGGAAACTGAGCACAGGAAAAGCCTCGACCAGTTTGGGTTGCAGAGAGAGAGAGAGAGAGAGAGAGAGAGAGAGAGAGAGAGAGAGAGAGAGAGAGAGAGAGAGAGAGAGAGAGAGAGAGAGAGAGAGAGAGAGAGAGAGAGAGAGAGAGAGAGAGAGAGAGAGAGTTACAATAGCTGGAATGCATTTCCGCTGAAGCCAAGGATCTAGCCTACTGTACAAGAGGGGGGAAAGGTTCACGTTGTGGTTGTAACCCCTGTTGGGATGGAAATGTTGCTCGATACTCAAAGATCTTCGCTTTTCTCGTTTCGAAAAGTGAACTTTTCAAGTCCCTGTGCAAAGACAACATCCCGGAGCCAAGAGCGGAACGCTGCGGTTCCACGGATCTGGGAAGCTGGGACGACTTCTCCGAAATCAAACGTGGCCAGAGAGAGGCGCGGTGCTTATCTCCCCTGAAACAGGCCGCAGATTTCCCTTTCATGTGGCAGTTCCTCCGCAGGGAACCCCGAGAGGTCAGGACCGAGGGGTCAGGAGCCAATCAGACGGCCCGCTTTCACGAGTAAACAAAGCCAGGGAGTCATGGCAACCAGAACAATGGGTGGCGGCAGAGGCAGTACCATGTGTTTCCTCAAAGCACACAGGTTCGGTATCCTGTCAGGGTGTGTGTGTGTGTGTGTGTGTGTGTGTGTGTGTGTGTGTGTGTGTGTGTGTGTGTTCCCACCCACAGCCGTTTCTAGTTTGACCGAGTGGACCTCTTCCTTCAGAGCTCTACATCTCAGGAGAACTGGACTTTGGCGGAGTTTATTATTGCTCAGCAAACCACCTCCTCCGCACACACACAGTTTTACACACACCTGGAATACATCTTGCACTCTCTAACACACACCCACAAGCACACACACACTCATACATTCCTGGAAGCGTGGTCTTGTCTCCAGACAGATAGGCTGTGTGTTATGTACACGGACAGAAAGACACACACACACACACACACACACACACACACACACACACACACACACGGAAAAGGAAGAATGTCTTTGAAGCAAACCCAGGAGGGATGGGCCGAGGTTTGGATCTCATACTTACTGGGGCAGAGGGTGTATGTGTGTGTGCGCATGCGTGTGTTTGTATGTACACAAACTTTTATGACTGCCCATTCCACAAGTGACCTATGACCTATGACCTTTGAGCCCCTCTCCGCTCTAGTCACATGTCCAAACACACGTGCTCAGAAACACACTAACCTTCTCTAGCGGACACATCCTGGCTTACAACCGCCATAAATCACTGGGAGCGGAACAAGGTGCTTCATCTTTTCGATCCGCTTAAGAACATTCCAGAACGCATGCGGACTGCTCTGCCGCTGGCCATTTCTCTCGCTCCCCTTCACTCAGCCCGTCGTCTCAAAGCTTCGCTTCCAGGCTCGATCGCCCGCCCGCGGGGGGACATAAACCTGCCAGCGCTCTTCCTTCGCTCAGGGGAGAAATATGCCAGGCCTTCACGCAGGAGGAGGGGAGAGGGAGGGACAGACGGGGGAAAATAATTGTTTCAAAACAGCCCCTCCACACACACACACACACACACACACACACACACACACACACACACACACTACTGCCCTCCATCATTTCAAACTCCCTGCCTGCAGATG
>JAODXP020000025.1:2803242-2808242 GCA_027497455.2 Sardinella longiceps
CAGGGCCAAATCTATGAGGCCGACAAAGGGGGGGGGGCCCACATGCATACACACACACACACACACACACACACACACACAGAAGCAGCAGCAGCAGCTGCTGGTGATGCCATGGCCAGAGCTGACTAATCCCACTCCTGCCACCATGCGCTCCCAGCCATGTACAATAAGGTCCCTTCAGAGCCTCGGCTCTGCCCCTCAGCCAACATGGCAGCCATTCAAGGAGGGTGCGGGCGTGTGTGTGCAGGCGTGTGTGTGTGCGTGTGTGTGCATGTGTGTGTGTGCGTGTGTGAGTGAGTGGGGGGGAAGGAGCAAAAACACTTTCTGCTGTGGCTGACAAAACCATTACAAATCTAGTTGCGGAGTAGGTGGGGATGCACAACACTGACCACAAACATAAAACAACAACAGGATGCAGTAAGCTGCATATTTGAGAAAAAAATAAAAAATAAAGATATGTGTCTAAATATACATCTTGTGTGATTTACTGTTTATCTTTTGATCCTGCAGCAGACCTCAACAATGGATGTGTGTGAATAGGCTTAATTACTTGCATGTAAACACATCGGAGAACGACATGGTCACTATGGTCAATAAGTTTGCACTGCGCCATGTTGTAAGTCCACAGAACTACTCAGTGGTGTTGTGTTTGGCTGTAGCAGACCTGCTGACCCCTCTAATGGCTGTGTTATTTAAGGCACAGCAGCAGCAGCAGCGGCTGTGGTCAGCCAGGGCCTGGACCGTGGGTGGGGGGGGGCTCGTCCAGAGGCCTGATGGACACACACCCTGATGGGAGCGGACACACACCCCAGCGCATCCAGAAATAGCTGTGTGCTTGACATCTGTCCCCCCACGCACACGCACACGCACACACACACACACACAGGCTACCGTCAGCCTGTCAGCAGTTGTCAGTGCTGGCCAGGAGTTCAGTGATGAAGTCCTTCCCATCAGAAGGGAGCCGCACAGAGATAAACTCCTACAAGATAATCCACCACGGGTGAGTCATAACAATATCCTTCCTAACACTGACAAACAATTCATTGTCATCTGATTCTGCTTGGCTTTGCATTTGTGTCTGCGCTTCTTCTTGGCATGCAAAACCACACTCCCACCCACCACACTGTACAGCCTCTGCACTGCTCACAACAGGCAATACAAAGCCATTTATGAATCAATACAATATCAATATCAATCAATATCAATACACATCATGACCTGCACAGCCATTTCAGTGGGATAGTTAGAGAGGGGGGGGGGGGGGAGATAATCCCCATTTTGAATTTGACAGTTAGTTTAAATGGTGGCAGAGCATCAGGGCTGCACTGGCAAATGACCTGTTAGAGCTGGAAAATTCTAAATAAAGAACTAGGCTGAGTTGGTTTAATTAAGGTATGCAGCAGGAGCAGCAAGCACTGATGAATACTGTTTACAAGTCACACACACACACACACACACACACACACACACAGTCAGGCCATGTTGTTTGGGTGAAGCTAGGGATGCAGGCCATACAGGGCTTGGAGTTAAGGCGGGAAGCCTAATCCTTACCCTGTCTGAGCTGCCACAGTCATACACACACACACACACACACACACACACACACACAAACACCACCTGACAATCCCCCCCCACCCCTTCATCCCTCACTCATTGCTAGGGCTCTCTCTGCTCTCTCCCTCTCTCTCCAGTCCTGCCTTCATTTCACAGTCTGGAGCTCACAGACGGCCATGTTCAGGCCACGGCTATAGAGCACAAAAACTACACACTGCCCACAGGTCTGGACCCTGAACATCCCCACCCTACACACACACACAGCTAATGCCACAGACAGCCCACCATCCCATCCTACTGTGTGATCCACTGCTGCTAGTGTTGCCCTGTATCAGCAGAGCGTGGCTCACACAGCATGCAGCGCTACAGGCCTGCCTGGGTTAGGCTAGTCTCCGCCATCAGCTCATTCATTTGGGCAATTTAGGCACGACTGCTTGATTAATTAGCCTTAATCGCCGTAGTAACAATCTCTTAAGCTATTAAAGCACCCCCGTCTCCATGGCACCCAATCCACCCCCTCGCCACCGAGGAGGCCACACACACACACGGCCTGATTGGCCCCCCAGGGACCACCTGTTCCCTGCCATCGTGTGTGTGTGTGTGTGTGTGTGTGTGTGTGTGTGTGTGTGTGTGTGTGTGTGTGTGTGTGTGTGTGTGTGTGTGTGTGTGTGTGTGTGTGTGTGTGTGTGTGTGTGTGTGTGTGTGTGTCCATCTCATCCTATGGTTGCCCCACACTCAGAAAAACCACACATTGCTACTGGTCTTACTTGGCTGCCGGTAGGGCCCTAAAGTGTGCAGTAGACGTAGGCAGCATAGATCTCAACATCTCCAGTTTTCTCCCGGCCAATTAGGTTAGCAGGGAGGGCCTTTCACCTGACGTCCCGGCCAATCACAGGTTGCGGTTTTGTGCCCTTTTTTCCACCTCAACTTCAGAGGCTAAACAGGCCAGCCGCCAGGCCGCTAGAAACACAAACACACACCTGGGAAACGCCATTAATCTGATTAGGAGACTGTTTGTGTTCCCACAGATTAAAAGTGCTTCAAGTCTGGCTCAGTGGTCTGGCAGAAGGGGTACGCACACACACACACACGCACACACACACACACACACAAGATGGGGGAGGGGGAGGGAAATAGAGCTCTAGAACTAGTTTATAACAGATTGATAATGCACGGATGACCAGACTGTTCACTGACCTCTCGCCCCTAAGACAAGATTGACCAATCACAAATGAGCTTGAGCTGATGGAGGTGTACACGTGTGTGTGTGTGTGTGTGTGTGTGTGTGTGTGTGTGTGTGTGTGTGTGTGTGTGTGTGTGTGTGTGTGTGTGTGTGTAGGATGCTCGTTAGGAGTCACTCATGCATCAGTGCATCTTCATTGCCTTGCAGTCAAGCAGAAAAGCAAAAACAGTGTGTGTGTGTGTGTGTGTGTGTGTGTGTGTGTGTGTGTGTGTGTGTGTGTGTGTGTGTGTGTGTCTCCGTCCACTGAGAGAAATCTGCAGGGGAGATGTGCTTCAATCAAACAGAGTGTGTAGGTGTGGAGGGAGAGCCAAGATCAAAACAAAGTGTGTGTGTGTGTGTGTGTGTGTGTGTGTGTGTGTGTGTGTGTGTGTGTTTGTTTGAAGGCAATGGGTGTGTGAATGTTTGCAAACAGAAACACTCTTTGCAATGTGCTGTATACTTCAGCCTGGGAGAACAACATGATTTATTGATTCAGATGTAAACACATTAACACAATCGGCTTTTAACTGGGGAACTTCGACCACATCCTCTTTTACTGACGTCAGCGAGCAACACACACACACACACACACACACACACACACACACACACACACACACACACACTAGTGCTTTGGGTGGATGTTGTGGAACAGATGCTTCTCCCAAGCCCGAAAGCCAGTCCGGATGACTGATTTTCTTTTTGCATCGTTCCCTCTCTGTCACACACACACACACACACTCACCCTCACCTCATTTAGCCTAACTGTATCCTGCTAACACATTTCATGGAAACATTCCCTGAGCTTTGTGAGAAAGGCAGAGAAAGGGGCTCTGTGTGTGTGTGTGTGTGTGTGTGTGTGTGTGTGTGTGTGTGTGTGTGTGTGTGTGTGTGTGTGTGTGTGTGTGTGTGTGTTCTGATCATTCAGGGTCTTCTCCTTTCCCTCCGGTTAGCCGAAGCTCAAGCACAGCAACACACACACACACACACACACACACACACACACACACACACACAACAATGAGCTCTTTCTCACGGGACACTTGTTACTCTCCACCCCCAACCCAGCCCCTCTCGCACCTTCCTCCCTCCCTCCCTCCCTCCCTCTCTCAGTCTCTCTCTCTCTTCTATTCTCTCCATTCCCTCTCTCTCTGCACCTCTCCCTTTTCCCTCCCTCTCTCTTCTATGCTCTCCATTCCCTCTCTTTCCTTTTTTCTCTCCAGTGACTCACTCCATAGAGGCCCAGTTTCGGTCGCTCCCTCTCCATTGAGCAGTGGAGGTGATAGCAGGAGGGAGAGAGGGAGAGAGAGAGAGACGGCTCCTACATTCAGGCGCACACACACACACACACACACACACACACACGAGAGGGTGAACAATCACCACTGATTTACAGATGGAATGTGGGTCATTCCGGGCACCCGGGCCGCAGTCTCCTAGGAGACGTGCTAAGTGCCAGTTGAAAAAGCAGTATGCGCGCACACACACACACACACACTACTGTAGCCTGGGTAGAAAACAGTTCGCCATTACTCAACACTTATCACAGCAAGCACGCACACACACAGACCATTACACAGACAGGGCAGTGGACTCAGCTAACACTAATCAACATTACTCACCATTATCTCCATCTTACACACACACACACACACACACACACACACACACACACACACACACACACACACACACACACACACACACACGTCTGTGAAGTTCAACTGTGCCTAACAAAAGCTGGTTTTTAACAAAGGACGGGCCAAAAAAGGAAACGAAGGGAAACAAAGGCAGCTTCTGGGGGATGTGCAGAACCAGACTAGCATTCACCCCATCCCTCTCTCTCTATCTCTCTCTTTCTCTCTCTCTATTTCAACTCCTACTCCCTAGCTTTTGTCCCCCTCTCTCCTCAATCACACCCATCCTCTCTTCCCTCCCGCTGTCATTTCCTGTCTTTCTTTCTCTTCCTCCCTTTCTCTCTCGCTCCCTCTCTCTGCAGGCTTGCTCTTCCTCTTCCCCCCAGTCGTCTCCGTTTCCTCTCTGAGCCGCAACGCAGCCCACACCAGCCACACACACACACACACACACACACACAGCTGCACACTCTGAGGAAATCCAAATCACTCACACACACACACTTCGTTGAAATCACCAGTCTTGCTCTGCCTTCATTTAAATGAGTCAATCTCTTACTGATACTGATATGCTAATAGCAGCTCCACAA
>JAODXP020000025.1:2820742-2828242 GCA_027497455.2 Sardinella longiceps
CTCTCTCTTTCACTCTGACCTGCCCTCTTCTTCACACACTCATTAAGCCTCTTGTACTTGTGACTGAGGGATGACACAGAGATTCATTAATAAAGAGATAAAAGCAAGAGAGTGAACCAAAACCACTACACAAAACAGGCTACAGTCTCCTATAAGGAAGGCAAAGAATCACCAAAAGACCATTTTTTTTTTTTTAGCTTTAGAGAGTTCCGGAAGGTGGACGTGCCTCACCCTACTCTTGTGGCATTTAACAAGCTTTCATCCACGTCACAGGCCTGAGGGGGGGCGACCACCGTGTACACAAAACCAAAATGGAATGAGACGGGAAAACTACACATCCTTCCACACTATACGTCACACACACACACACACACACACACACACACACATATAACTATTAGCTTAGGAGTTTCAAACACAGTTGTGTGGTGAACATACAGTGACTACATGTTGAAATCTGATGCAAACTCTGGAAGAGTGGTGCCCAGAGAAGTAAAAGATGGCTGCCTATCAGCCACAGTAGGACTGTGTGTGTGTGTGTGTGTGTGTGTGTGTGTGTGTGTGTGTGTGTGTGTGTGTGTTGTTCATGGTTACTTTAGTCCGAGAGATGAAAAAGGGCACAATCCACTCAACATGGCATCAACATGGGCCAGCCACAACATTGTGTTTATGTAACAAAGCTGGTGGCCATGATTGTTTTTCAGAGAGAAGCATGCATGCATGTAATCTAGGAAAACACACACACACACACACACACAGTTGTCCAAGTGAGAGGTGCTGTCTGCCCTGCCACCATCCCCGAGGAGCAGCTTAGAGTGCCCAGCCCACTTTAAGAGCCCACAGGGATGTTCCAGTCTAATAAAAGACACTTAGCTACGCCACGCCATGCTCGCCTAGCCAACGCTAGGGCTCAACGCTCACGGCAACCCCCCCCACACACACACACACACACACACAGCGTTCAACTGGGTAAGGCAGCAGTAACCCATATCGGAGCTCAACTACAGTACTCTCTGACTCTGCCCTCTTAGGAAACACTGACTGGAGAGACTAGCCAATCACATCAAAGGATTCAGTGGAGTAAGAGCAGCAGTTGAGTTGAGTCCAGTCCACTGATGAGGAAAGGTCTCAGTGAGATGTTGTAGGAGTGCTTGCCTGTGACATCTTGCTTCAAACGCTCCTATGCAAGGAGCTGGGGGAGCAATGGCTCTTATCTGGGTCAAGATTAGGCTTGCAGCTAACAGCTAACACAGCATGGGCCTTATCACACACACCTATCAGGACCCCTCACATCACATGTCACAGATACTAAGCAGACCAAGCCCCCTACACACACACACACACACACACACACACACACACACACGTCCCTCGGCTGACTAAACAGAGCCTGACCAGACCTTCCAAACCACTGATAAATGTGGTCAATCAATCAGTCAGAGGCAATGGTTCTATATGAGGCAGCTTTTGACCAGAGGAGAAGTAAGGAGCTACAGGTTAGCCACACCACACGCTAGCAGCCCAAGGAGAGCGGGGATGTCACCAGACACCAATATGACCTCAGGCTAGCACTGGAATTGGTTAAAACCGGTCACACACACACACACACACCAAGCCTTCTTCTTCAAAACAGAGGAGTCCCAAGAGTGCTGGCCGGAGGTGAAAGTGTCTGTGCTCCTTAACCTTTGACCTCTGAGTCATCCTGAGGCTGCAGAGGAATGTCCAAACAAGAGAGCGGGGCATCAGAGCATTAGTGGACTGGGGCATCCTGGAATGGAAGAGGGTCAGCAGCAGGGTTTACATAAACAAGCACTGAGGGCCTGGGTCAACAAGGACACTCACTGGCAGTGGAGGGGGAGAGAGAAATGGATAGAAAGACAGATGGACAGAAAAGAGAGAGAGAGAGAAAGTAAGAAAGAAAGAAAGAAAGAAGTCTCTGTGCAATCAACACCACTTCCAAGTGCTAAGAGCTGTTTTTCTACAGTGTTCAAACACACCAACAAGCCGAGCAGAGGGACAACACATTCAAAACACCTGCTCCCGTCCCCCCTAGCAACGCTCAACCGAACATATCCAGCAAGCGAAGACACAAGGCACACACACACACACACACACACACACACACACACACACACACACACACGCAAGTTCAGACAGAGAGAGAGAAAGCGCTTCCAGATAGACGCCTAAAAACAGTTTCTACTTGAATTGCAAGTGGTGGGGGAGGTGGGGGCATAATGACAGTTCTACTTTTCCAAAAGTGATTTGGCTCACACCAAAACTTCAGTCCACACCAGCCATCTGAGAGATCTTCTTAAGCGCTCTGCTTCAAAGCCTCACCGCGCTCACTGCTGAGGAGCTTTTTCAACAGCAGGCTGCAGGCCTCAAGAGACTCTCTCTCTACGGACACACACACACACACACACACACACACACACACACACACACACAGGCTTCATTTCAATGCTAAACACTACCTCACATCCTTGCAGGTACATCTGAACACTCACTCTCTAGCACACACACATACACACACAGGCTTCATTTCAATGCTAATCACTGCCTAAGAAACTTACAGGTACATCTGAACACCCACTCTCTAACACACACACACACACACACACACACACACACACGCTTGTGAGTCAGCCTCTGAGGTCCAGACCGCCCATGAGATGACCACAGACACACATCACACACACATTCTACTCTGTCGGCAGAGCAACAATCCTTTAGAAATGAGGCAGCTCCACATATGATCTCATGTTTGCTTATCTTGCGGATGTCTGAGTGTGTGTGTGTGTGTGCGGCCTTGAGTGTGTGTGTCGGATGAGAAATGTGTATGTGTTTAAAAAGGCAGCCCACACATTTAGCAGTCTGTCTGAGCATACGAAAAGGGCGTGTGTGTGTGTGTGTGTGTGTGTGTGTGTGTGTGTGTGTGTGTGTCTAGCCTGTGCTCTGTGGGAGGAATGAGTAGTGCTGATCATTCATCTTGCCTGTCCCTGGACCAGACAATTTGTCGGAGCAGATATCTGTGTAAAGTACTGTAGGTTGTCACCTCCTCACAACTGTCAGATTCCACCTGCATTACACAGGCCTGGGTGTGTTCACATGAGTATAGACACACACACACACACACTATAGGAGGGGTCTGCTCAGACACTGAGATTCCAGAGCTGTGTGGTCATCCCTCCCTTTCCCTGCCGTTCCGGTCAGGGTCTCCCAAATATGTGTGTGTGTGTGTGTGTGTGTGTGTGTGTGTGTTGGGGAAGAGGGGTGTAGACCCCCACTGAGAGTCTCCTTACAGGGTGAATATTTCCAGAGGCTGACCTCAGTGGTAGAACAGCAGGACAGGGTGTGGGTGTGTGTGTGTGTGAGGAAGGGGTGTGTGGGGGTGTGTGTGTGTGGGGGGGGGGTGTGATGGGCAGATGAGCACACACTGAGAGTAGAAGAGGAGGATGACACAGAGAAAGACAGGAAGACATGGGGAGAGAAAAAAAACACGAGACAAAGTATTTATGGGAATCTGTCTCGATTAGCCTAAAAATCTCTACTATGTGTGTGTTTGTGGTGTGTGCGTGGCATGTGTGTGTGTGTGTTTGTTCCATTCCCTGAGAAGTGAGAAATGTGAAGAGGACCACAAAACCACACAGTGACCAACCATATGAATGGACTTTAACAAGCAATACAAGAGGAGACTAATACCTCTTCGTCCACCAACAGAAGCAAAGCGTGTGTGTGTGTGTGTGTGTGTGTGTGTGTGTGTGTGTGTGTGTGTGTGTGGTAGCCTAGTCCGCATCTAAACAACCAGCCACTCACACATCCATCAAACTACTCTGACCATCTATACTGACTTTATTCATGCATTCCAGCGTCTCTCCATCTAAATCTACATTCATCCCTCCAACTATCCATCCATCCATCCATCCATCCATCTACTTCTCCATCTATGCCATCCATCCTTGAGGGAACGGCTGGAGCAGTGCCAGATCTGGAACTGTAACCGTGGTGACAGAGGGCATCGGAGAGGGGAAGCATTTGATGAACGCACAGCTGAAGGTTACATAGATAACTCTGGCCTAAACTGCTGCCACCCCCACTGGGATACACTACAGCAGCGTGTGTGTGTGTGTGTGTGTGTGTGTGTGTGTGTGTTGTCTAATGTGTGTACCTCTTGCATAAGCTGATTTACTCCCAGCCTGAGACACAAACACACACACACAAGCCCTGTGACACTGTGTGTGTGTGTGTGTGTGTGTGTGTGTGTCTCGGTGACAGACACAGGGGGGTCATTAATCAGTGGCTGAAATTGCTCTGCCACCCCAGTAAACCCGGGCATTTAAGTGCCAGCAAGATTTACATGCTCCCTGCCTGCATTCATTCAGCAGTCCTGTTTGCACCTCTCCTCTCCCTCTCTCTCTCTCTCTCTCTCCGTCCCTCTGTCTCTGTCCATTCCAGTCCCCGTCCCTCCCTTTCTCTCCCCTTCCTTCTTTCTTCTCCATCACTCCATCTCTCCCTCTCTCAGGTGGGTCCGAGGCCCGTGGATCCCATCAGGTGACTGCAAGGGACGGGCTTTTATTTAGCCTAGCGCTTGACTGAGTATGTTATGCAATCACACAAAGACTCAGGAAATGGGTCAATGTACAGTAGCCATGTACATGGATTTCAACAACAACAACATAATAATAATAATAATAATAATAATAATAATAATAATAATGTCCAATGCAACACACACAGCAGAAGCTATGCTCTTGTTGTATGCACAAGTGCTGAGCTGTGTAGTGTGTGTGTGTGTGTGTGTGTGTGTGTGTGTGTGTGTGTGTGTGTGTGTGTGTGTGTGTGTGTGTGTGTGTGTGTAAGTAAATGTTACGGGCATGCAGCCCACTCGCTGCCTTACTTGAGGCACAGTCCAGTCTTCTTCTGCCCTCCTCACTGACATTCAGTGTCTTCAGGGAGTCAGGAAATCCTCCCAGATTCATTCCATGCTCTATCAATCAGCTCAATGCACTCTGGAAGTCTCTCCTTTTGCCTCTGCCTCGGTCGTGTATGTGGCCCTCTCACACACACACACACACACACACACACACACACACACACGGCGGATGCCAGCTGGATTTCAGACAGACAAAAGGTGCTTTCTGACCCGGGCCCCACACACACACACACACACACACACACGGCGGCCCTGCTGGCTGGCTAGTGGGAAGCTTCCGTCAGGCTCTAACTCAATAAGAAGCAGTAACAGGAAAGCAGCCTCTCCTCATGGCACCCTGACAGCAGCTCAGGAATGCCACACTGCACTCCTCATGGCACCGTCTGGGACTGACTGACTGACTGACTGACTCTGTGTGTGTGTGTGTGTGTGTGTGTGTGTGTGTGCGTGTGTGTGTGCGTGTGTGTGTGTGTGTGTGTGTGTGTGTGTGTGTGTGTGTGTGTGTGTGTGTGTGTGTGTGTGTGTGCTCATGTGGAAGTATGCAAGGCAGCAGGTGTGTGTGTGTGTGTGTGTGTGTGTGTGTGTGTGTGTGTGTGTGTGTGTGTGAGAGAGAGACTATGGCAGTAGTGCTGGTGAGAAAGTGAAAGTGTGTCCAGAGATGTGGGCAGTGCTAGGAGAGCAGGCTTATGAAAGCACAAGGACAGACAGACACAGCAGTGGCTCCCAAACTAAACTGGGGAATCAATAGTATGACTGCTAGCTGAATGCTACTGTAGCTTTGCTAATGGTTTTACATAACAAGTTTGTTTTGGCACTACCTGCGCCTATAAAATCCTATACAGCTAAGTGACAGCATGGCAACACACATGGATTTCTCTACGTCCATGGCTCGCTCAGAGTCAGTGCTCTGAAAGAACACTTCATACCAGCTGGATGCGTTTGTTAAACACCCTGGATGAATCCCAATGTCCTTCCTAAGCTTCCTAAGCCTTCCTTCACTGGCATCAATCAGTCAGTCGATCAGGAGACAGATGCATGCTAATGAAGTCTTTGAGGGTTTAGGGCTCAGGGAGGGTTATTGGGACTCAGCCCCAGTCACATTGGTAGAGAGAATAGTGTTATGGCATCATAAGCACCTTGTGTGCATCTTTAACAACATACTCTTTATCTAATAGCCTAATCAGATGTGGCCAACAGGAACCTATTAGCATTAGTCATGCCAATCCACCTGCTCAACTGCCTTTACTGGAAGGGACGTCAGAAGAAGGGAGGGAGGGATGGAGAGAGGGAGGGAGGGAGAGCTGACAAATGTTCTCCAATTGTGGGCGAGTGCTGCACAGCCCCAGGGGAGTGGACATTCGCAGTCAAATGGAGTGGCCCATCTCGCTCTCCCTTTCAGCCTCAACGCCTGTGACCATGGTAACGCACAGACGTGTGTGTGTCTGTGTGTGTGTGTGTGTGTGTGTGTGTGTGTGTGTGTGTGTGTGTGTGTGTGTGCGCGCGTGTTGTAGGGCAGAGATGATGTCATGCCCAGACAAACTTGCTAAGTGTGTGTTGTGCAAGAGTTGGTTCCAGCTCCAAAGTAGTGTGAAAAATGAGAGGATGTTGATCACATCATTGAGGACAAACACACACACACACACACACACACACACACACACACACACACACACAGAGCTGCTCTATGGATCTACACAAATGACTGCTATGCAAGAGATAACAATATGACTGTCTGGAAACAATTTTAGTTTGGACTTCAATGACTGGACAATACACACACACAATTTTAGTTTGGACTTCATTGACTGGACAACACACACACACACACACTTTTCTGAGAAAGGTGCATCTACGCTACTCATACATCCACAGGCATGGCAACAGTAGTATTTTTAACAGACACGGAAAGGAAGGGAGGCCCCAGGAGACACATCATAGTGGTTATGACCTCAGTGGCACAAACACACACACACACACACACACACACACACACACACAGTCCACCATATGGGAAACATTCCTGCTGAAGACTGACTGAGGAGTGTGCATGTGTGTGAGTGTGTGTGTTTCATAACATCATGAATCCAGCATGCAACCACCCACCAAGGGCATATATGAACATATGTGCACATTCACTCTCTCCCTCTCTCTCACATACAAACACACACACGCACACGCGCACACACAAAGAACATGAGACGTCTGGGAGAGACCACATCCTCACGCCTTGGGTCGTACCACCCAGAATGAGACTGGGCCGCAGGGCTGCAGGGTAAACCACACCATCACCCACCACACCCACCCCTACACACACACACACCCACACACACACACACACACACACACACACACAATGTTCTCTCTTTATAGGCCTGGTCATGTAAACACATTTCCATACTTGAAGAGCGAGACCAAGAAAACAAACTTAAACGCAGCGACCAGCCTATCATCACACAGTTGACAATCTAGGAGTGGCCCGCAAACACACACACACACACACACACACACACACACACACACACACACCAATGTTACAGTGATATTCTGCCAAAAGCAGAAGGAAA